>VWYI01048885.1:55273-86903 GCA_013399455.1 Anthoscopus minutus | reverse complement strand
TGATCCTACCCTCAAATAATTGCAGGTCACCCCAGTTTGCTTCATTGCAGCCTTTAACAAAACAGTCCAATTATCAATGAAGTCCTCAAACAGAATCAGGCTCCAAATAGACTTCTTTAGCAGACCCTTTTATTTTTGGTACAAATATCTCCTCTTTAGTACGATTGCCCAACTTGTTGAGAGCCAGTATTTTGATACAATATTTTCATCCAGACAAAAAGTCTTAAATTAATTACAAAAGTGTTCCATAAGACTGTTTTAAAAGCTTTTCTGAATCCAGGATACAGAAGAATTTATTGCTTTGCCTCTATCCATATATTTTTTGCCATGTCATAGAAGGGGGTTATATCAGTTATATATAATTTGATCTTAAGGTATTTCTGGCTGCTCTTCATCCTCTATTTCTTGATATTTCCAAACTGTACATTAATTAGTTACAGAATTTTTCAAAGATTAAAACCTCTCTGGCTAGCCTTGAAGGTGCCCTGCTTCCTTCCTCACATCAACCTCTCACTATTTTAAAAAATAAACAAACACTGTCCTTTTCCTCATTTTTTTAGTACCTTGTCTGCCCTCCACAAACTCTAGAGGTACTTCTTGTACAGCTGAATAAATCACTATGGTCAAGGACAGACTCAAATGACACAGGAAAAATCCAAGGCTTGCTTTTGTATCCACATGGAAACATCACCCCTTTTTCAGGGGTATTAGCTGCATTAGCCTGCAGCACACAATTGTCCCATTCAGTAAAAATGGACATGAAGGAGTTAAAAATTCAGCCTTCTCAGCATCCATCCTTAGAGGCACAAGACCAACTTCGTGTATTACATCCCAGAATTTTGCTTTCCTGAACTGAAGGCAGAATAATTCCTTCCAACCAGTAAAATGGAGGAAGAAATCCTTCAAGCTTTCAGACCAGATTGATTACTCAAGAGACAACAAACCTGGGTAAATGTCCAGACTCGAGGTTGCTTTCTGAATTGATGCTTTTGAGGTTTGTTCATACCAATCATTAGTCACTACCATTTATTAGCTTGCAGATAAACTGAAATACATCCTGGGAAAAAGAGAACAATATTCTCCCAGGACCTTGGTTACTGATTTTATTTATTAACTAAACTTAAGCTAAGGCAAAATTAATAACATTCTACATGCGTAGCAAAACTTGGAGGAGAGACTGTGTGAAAGCAGGCCTTTCCCATTTGTATACCTATGAAGAGGTCAGCTTCTATCCTAGGCCTCACAAATTCAGGACCAAAAAGATGAGTGAGCATTAAACACCAGCAGACAGAAGTGAGGCACGCACCAGGTTGTTTGGAGGCATACCAAAGGACTCCACTAGCACAGCCCTCAGAAGTGACCCCTGCCATACTGATTCTCAGACCCTAAGCAAACAGGCATGCACGAAAAGACATTGAATTTCTCATGTCTGACAGATGGGAAATTTGGAGCTGACTAAACACATGCCCAACCCTATATCCTTAGCCCAGATAGCACTTCATTGACCCCTGGCTGATGGAAATGCCAGAAGAGTATCATCTGAATGTGACCCCTTAATGTAGTCCATGTGTGAAAACCTTAAGAAAAAGTTCTCTTTCCAGTGAAGGCCAGGAAACAAATGAAAAACGTTCACTGAAGTCAAGGGATTTACATTGACATAAATCTGACACACAGAAAAATTAGGGATCCAAACTCTATCCTCCAAACTAAGGCCAAAAAGGTCCCAGGGAAAGGTCTTCGGCAGCAGTGTCCATAGCCATAGCCACACTCTTCTGCTCAGAAACATACAATAGCTAGTGCCATATTCTGTAACACTAAAGAATACAAAACATTTTCCTGAAATAAGATTCCTTTGAAGAACTTTTTTTATGTAGACCCAAAGGCCTTTCCAAGTTAATTAAGCTTACTGAAAGGATCTAGGGGCATAAAGTACTGAAATTGTACTGAAATTCAATAGGAAACTGGCCACTAAATCTAATTTCAAAAATCCTAGCATCAAATAATTATTTGTAAAGAGTGGCTCTTCAGAAACACTTAATTCTCTCAGATATTCTTTGCCCAAACAAATTTGTATTTCCTTTAGCACAAACACATTTTTACACCAATATTTATAGATTCCACCGCTGTGATTCATTAACAAATAAAGTCCATTTTCTGTGCACACAAATGACTTAAAGAATACTAAAATTCTAACTTCCTTGTTGGTTATGGAAGGGCATATTCTTATTGACATCTTTGTTTTGCAAAAATGCTCCACAAGATGTATTTGGCAAATAATATTGCTCTTGCAGATCTCACTGCTTCAGAAACATGACTTCTCTGAGGAAACACTAGATCTTGTAACAGAAATATCTTTAAATCTTTTAGATAGCCAGTCCACAGGGAAAGGTTTAAGAAAGGATCAAAGCTTGTCCTTTCAGCTTGAATTATTCCATTACAGCTGAATGTGACATAATTACAAAAGATGTTGGACGTGGAATCTCATCAGGATTATCTGACACTCATCTTTGTTGAAAAAGTCTCCCCAGCTGTTGCTCTGATAGCACAAATGTGACAGGAGTGCAGAACACAAAAGTAGTTGCAAGTGACTGCTGCTTTGGGGCTGGTTTAGGCTCTGTGCAGCACACTGTGACTTTTCAGCCGTCTCAAATATTGAGGCTGTTTAGGTTTGCCGTGCAGGTGAGAGGTAATACCAAGCATGCGATCAGATTTCTAAATAAGAAAATTTGTTTGAAGCAGCCCATAGACCAATGGAATCTACGCTCTGTAGCTGACAGACACAAGGAATTCATCTTTTTTATGCAAGGTCGACATAACTCAGTGAATAGCTGCTCATTCCTCCCCCACCCCCCCAAAAAAAGCTTGTTACATTGTCTTAGTTTGTTTTCCCTGAGATCAAAACACAATGCTGCTTACAACATACAAAGTGTAACCACATTCTTTTTACAATATGCATTTGCCTCTGCATTTGGTGCATTCTAAACCTCAAATAGAAAGAAGTACATTTCCTATAATGCTACATATTTGTATGTATGTATATATTTTTTTTATTCTATGGAAGGAGCTCAGTTGTAAACTATAACATCAAATCTTGAATAATTACCCATTCCAGAGGATTTGGTAGCTGTAAAAATACTTTTCTTTCCTTCCTTGTCATGGATTACATTTCCTTCATACATTATTAATGAAGTTAAACTACTAGTAACATGCCAAATGTGCTGCATAGGAGATTTGTGCCTAATCCAGCACAAAACAGGCCCAGTCACATAATGATAGAAAAAAAAGAACAAATGTCAACAGTTTCACACTGGGACTAGATTAAGCAGACCATACTTACTGATTCCTTACACAGGGATTATCTCACTTTTAGTGCTATGAGAAGACAAGCCACACTTCTCTTATATTATTAACACAGAACTGCACCTCAAAAAGAAGCACCAGAGTCCCCAAATCAGCTTACAGACACACACAGAAACTGTCGTTTACGAAACAACAAAAAATCTTTTGGATAACAGAAATAAAACCAAGATATTAATAGTAATATATATTTTAAATGTCCTCCTGCTTTAGATCTCAGTCCAACTTTCAATGGAATTTGTTTATAACCCTTAAGAGGATATTACTTACAATTAGACTCCAACTGAATCCAAATTAAATTAAAATAGCCAGTGTCTGTGGTCTTTACCTTCTTACCACAGAAAAGTTTCTTTGGCTTAGGAGTCAGATGCCAACAGCTATCATGTATTAACCTGATAAGTGCTCACTGAAGGCAATAAAAATATACTAAAGTCTTAAGCATTCACAGGAACACAAAACTGTCTGATAACTAAGCAATAATAAATTCCAAGCAGAACTAGAGTTTGTGGGGTTTAATCTCCTATCTAAGAGGTGTATTCACCATACTCCTTCGGGCACAGGCAGATGTTTACTGAGGTAGGTAACATGGGTATGGTTTTGCAAGATGAAAAATACTGCTTTAAGATGCTTACTGCTGTACCAGCAACACTGAGGCCATGACAGAGACTGCAGAGCCAGTGAAAAATTGCTTGGTCATTTCAGATTTGTTAAAAATGTTCAAAGAGTAGCTGTCCCAGCAGACTGGGCGAGATCAGGTGTCATCTGTCTACACCACTCTTCACTTTGTGCTGGATCAGGTATCGTCTGCGCTACTGCAGCTGGCATTGGGCTGGTAGCAACAGCACAGCCTGTGCTGCACCTGGCTCAACACAGCACAACTGAGTGCACACACGGATCCAGCCCTAATTAGCATTAGCAGAGATCTGGCAGGAAGGATTGTCAAATCACAAACTAAATCTGCAGCTCCAAGTTGCTCTTTTACAGGTAAACAGGCATCAGAGTTCTGTCTTCCAACTTTAGCCCAGCCCAGTCAGAGCTACTTAGTCTCTGGAAGTTACTTTTATCAAAAGTCAAAATATTACACACATATTGTGTACATTTTACAATTCTGGGTACCTCGGAAACCAGGAAGCTACAAATGGCTCAGTGACAACACAAGGGCAAGTTATTCCCAACATAGCCATGTTTTAAGCCAGTTTCAACAGCCCATGTGGATAGACATCCTGTAACAGATCTGCCACGCAGTCTGTTTGGGGTCCCACAAAATGCACTGGAATATACAGAGCAAATAATTAAAATCAAATGGCAATTTATTCCAAACACTGTACATTTATTCTGAGCACTCTTTCCCACAAGCAGGGGAAAATCAAGTGAGCAAAAAGAAACTAGAAGGTTATCTTGTGTAAGCTTCAAAGCATCAATAAGTCCAAATAATTATATAGTCACTAACACATAAAAACTAATTCGCTCGTTAAAAGCTTTATACTGGGCATATACTCCCTTACTGAGACCATGAATCATTGCAGTCATGAGAACCCATGCCTTTAGTTTCTCAGGGCTCTTCACTTAAACCTATGAAGAAAACAGAATATTTTGTCCACCATACAACCTTCCTGCATTTCTTCTGCACATGCACAAAACTCCCATGGCAGGAACAGAGTGAGAAACGCTAAAGGCAGAAGGGGAAGAAAATAACCAAAGTGTATGTTCAGGAGAGATGACTGGGATGTATCAATCTCTTTTTTTATAAAGAAATAATCCACTGACTGCTAGAAAGTGCAGCAGACGCTATCTCCATGGAGCCCCTCCACTCCATACCAGGCTTAACATTTGTTCCTCTCATAGCTCTCCAGACCGTGTAACTCTGTGGAGCTGTTCTGATGGAGCTTTCTGCAAATACCCCGTGAAATGCAGTTTCTCACTGCAGAAGGGGGCCCAAGAGGAAAATGCTAGTCAGCATCAAATTCTTTCCACAGTCTATGGACATTTATTAATTCAGCCCTTTTCCTCCCTAGTCTAAGGCCTCTGATTTCCCTAAGCTCTGTTTGGACCCCACAGACAGCAAAAAATGATGTTTTTATCTAAAGAGACTGAATATGGAGGTTAGGGAATATCCGAGCTTTCACAAATCTCATTGCATTATATATGTTGTCTAAATAGGACACTGAGAAATAAAATGTGAATTCAGGTTCATGTGACTTTTCTGGCACACTTTCAGTTACTAAAATATTCATTTTTAACCCCATGAAATGTGTCAAGTATGAGCAGTTGGGTTTCAAAGCAATGTACCCCAATGAACTGCATGCTCAGCTTCAGTAAATACTAATTCATAATTGCAGCCTACGCTTTACCCAGTTTCAAAGTAGTTACCAAGTCAGAAGACAGTCATTACATTTCATTCACTGAAAAGAGCACATCCCAAATGAGGTGTCTTTAAAGAAAAGAAACAGGACAACTTGCACTGACAACATTTATCCTTTGTACTATGCAAAGCTCTCCTGATTCATCACCTATTCATCTGCCACAGCCACATTACTGCCCTACATCTGTTTGTGTCTTAAATCACAGCCTCACTGCAAACTCTCTCCAGTTATGTGCCCTTGGTAAAGTACGAACACCATTCCAAAATGGTCTGGAAGGAGATCTAGGACTACTGAAGGATTATTGTTTAAAAATTCCACAATTATTTTTTGTCTTAATTGCTATTTCCCTAACTCTGGTTATTTCTTTTAATTTGTTACATGTAGTATTTTATTTGTTTAAGGCACTTCAGATCAGAAAGGCCTGAGAGCAGTGCATTTTTTTAATGCAGAGAGACAGTTTCTAGTATTATTCCATTCTGGAGGGGAACAGCTAAAATTCAGAACACTAGTTTTATTCATACCTTTATATTGAACCCTGGCTTTCTCCTCCACATATTTGGGCCTGCCCCAGGCACCATGCAAAAATCTTGTAAGCACACACCTGTCAGTCATCAGGAGCATGTCAATCACAAGCTACAGCAAAGGTAGAAATTTATGAGTAAAACATTTTTTATCTGCTAATAAGAAAAAAACCTAGATGACTCCTTACTGGAGCAGTCCGAGGTTGCCAACAGATATACTGAACAATGTCATCTAAGCTTTGGAGGCTGGCAGAATTTTGCTGTCATCCAGTTTTTAGGCCTTTAATCATTAGTTTTAGCACACATAATGAGTCTTTTGACAACTAAACACTAATAAAATAGATATACATATGTACCTAGTGATGTGCAAAGGTATTTCCCTGAGAAGAACAATAGGGAACACACTATCCTACACCAGAGTACTTATTATCAGCCCATAAGGGGTTTCTGAAGATACAGCCTGTACTTTTATGTCACAGAGTTACAATGCCTTGACCCAAAAGCTTTCTTAAATTATCTCACTGTGCCATGTACTTGAGCCATTCTCCTAAGTTACTCCAAAAGAAAGAGAACTGTCTAATTTTAGTAAGTCCAGTCCATACCCAAGATACAAACAGAAGCAATCTCTGCATTTTCCTCAAACACAGCAAGCAAGACCACACGTACAAGTAGACCAGATACAGGGAAAAATTTTTTCCTTGAAGGACTGCTAACAGTTCATGATAGACAGAAATAATCTCACAAGTGTCACAGAATAGATTCTACTAGTGCTCCAGGTAACATTTCCACATCAAAAAAGCCAGAAGGCTTGCAAAATTTGAGACCTGCAGCAAAAGAGCATCTACTTTTTGATATATGGCTTATGCTACACACAATAAAATAAATGAAGCCAATGAATGTTTTACAAGTGTGATGTTAGTATTCTGTAAAGGATATTTCTCCATTAGAAAGCCCTAATACTTAAAATGGATTTAGTGGGACTAATAAATTGGTCCAGTAGGTGTTAATCAATAATATAAATGAATAACCAATGAAAAACTGCCGCTAGTATGCCAAAGGGGAAATCATCCAAGAATGAAATCGGCGCAATAATACGAGTGTATTGTATCCTTCAACAAATACATGTAAGGCATACTGGATAGAGATCAATTCTCAATACAAAGCTGTGTGCTCCTTTAGATGGCCTCAAAATGCTTAATTTTATAAGGAATTTTTATAAGATTTTTTTTCTAATTGTAAACACTGATACGTTGAATTCAAAGATGCACATATGCTGTGCTTGTGCATTGGATATTTTGTTTAAATTTTGTAGGGTCTCCCCCTACACGTTTAATTATTCTTGCAGACAGCTTTTTGCCAGAGCTCTGAAGCCTAGAAGAAAATCCCTGGAGATTTACATGAAAAAAGCTGGCGTTCCCTCTTATTTGCCTATTGAACACACTCACAGTGACAGATTGTTTGGATGGGAAAAGCCTATCCTGTTTTAACATCTGAAACATCTGTCCAAGATCCTCAGACAGTCTGCATGCATTTACAAAGTTCTAACTTTGCTCAGGTTTATAATACTTGTTTTACAGTGCTGCCCACAGCTCCTGTAAGAGCTGAACTTGCTAATTTTTGCCAGTCCAAATTCCCTCTCAGGCACAAGCCACTAATCTCCCAAGTTCATTTGGCCTTCATTAGTTTAACACTTTTTGGCAAAAACCCACAGAACACCTGGCACAAGTTTTTATATTTAAAATTAACCCAGATACAAAATCTATATATAAAATTCTTGAAGTTATTGGAATTACTTCCTTTGATGACAGAGGAAGCTGAACTACATCTTTCATTTTGCAACAGGGAAAAATGAACTAGGGTTACATTTGTCCTTTGTATAAAAAAAACCTTTCCCCCACACCACCAAACAATCACTGGCTCTTTTGGCCGATCCCACCTCCACAACCTCCCATCCAGCAATACTAAAAGAGTGACTGCCATAAAGCTGGCAGAAGGAATTTTGACTCAAGATTGGCAATACTTGAGCTTAATATTTGGATTATCAGAAGACAGATCAAAAATGCCCAAGATGTCCAGAAAATATTTACATCTCACACAGAATGTGCACATCAATATTTGAAAGCCTCAATGGCTACTTTTTGCCAACACTGGGGCAAAAAAAAAATAAAATCCACATTCAGAAAACTTGATCTTTTAAAGCCTTGTACAGCAGTGTTATAACACGAGTTGTCAAAAATCATGCTTGTCCTGGAAAGTGCTGAGAAGCAGCTTGTCAGAAGGGGGATTGCTGGTACACAAAGCCCCAAAGGCAGCCTCATGTCCAAAGCTGCTAACCTTCTCATGAGGGACAAATATCCTTCAGAGCAGCGCTGTAGTTTTACAGGTACTGATAGGCAATGCTAATCTCAGCACCACAAAACCAGATCACCGCTCAGCTCAGCCACTGTTCAAACCTCAGATGATCTTTTCAGAGAAGTTGTGCCCCTACTGTTCATTCAGCAACTGGCATCGCCTCTCTGAAAGGAGGATCTGAAGGCTTCTCTGCCTTATATTAACACATTTATTTTTAAATCCTGTGTTACTTTGGAGCAGATACGTGTGATAGATTATCTAAAAATCAGGAAGTAAATAATAAAAGAAAAGAAACCAATTAGCACCTTATGATCTGAACTAGGTATACCAAGGAGTTGATATAAAGGTCCCCCACTCTAACCCTCTTTTATATTATTTCACACTCATCTCCAGCACATGAAGTTATATGGCAAAATCCCCACTGGAGAGAGTTTGAACTCTAAGCTATCTTTTTATTGTGCCTCCTCAGAGGAAAAAAGTTGAAGCAGCAGCAGTTTTATATCACCTTCACATTTTCTCTCCTTTATCCCTGGGCTAGTCCCTTGCACAATAGTTCACACCTAGCTTCATATGGACTCAGAGTCCACTTCTGGCAGGCAGGAGTTCCCAGCACATTGAAATCTCACAGCCTACTCACTTTTGCTCAGGAAAGGGTGCTTACACTGAACAGAAAAGCAGAAGCCTTTTCAGGGGCCATCCTGGTGACCTTCTGTCAACAGAGGAGTCTTTCAGCCATGAGTTAAGCCAACATTACAGCTACTTCACACTACCAGGTAGCTGAGCCGAAGACCTGTCTGCCCATCTTGTCTGCAGTCTAGAGAAAAAAAAAAAAGAAAAAAGAAAAAGGAACAACAATAATAAATAGGAGGCCTTTGACAGGCAGAACAAACAGAGCATGTTTTGTCAGTAACACCATGTAAATCTAGCAATAGATATTATATGTTGACAGATGTAATAATGTGCAGCAGGAGCACAAGTGTGTCTAGCCCTCCCACAGGTATCCAGCAAGCTTTTCATACTCAGATCTACAGTGACCAGACTCATGAGGCAGGTGCAGGAGGTTTTAAGATAGTTCCCACCTCCCTGCTGCTCACAGTGGTTTGTTGCCTTTACTTCAGGCACTTTGAGTCTGTGAGCCCTTCTAGGCTTGGAATTTATAGCTGCCAGACTGCACAAAAGAAGATGCTCATTAGAGTTGATACTAAGTGAACATCATCACTCCACACTTTTTTAAATTCTGTTCTTTCCCCATCTCTGGATTTAGGAACAAAATTTAAAGCACTTTTTTTTTAAACATTGGTTTTTATGGCTCTAAAACAAAATGTACTATAACACATTCACAGGACACTTGAAATGTTGGATGAAATACTCCAAGTCAATAAGAGACGTTAAAGTATTACGCAGGCTGGAAAAATGTATTATATTTAATACTCCCCTCCAATTCAACTCAAGGTTTGGGATGACTTTTTATTCAGCACCACAGATAACTGCCCCCTTTCCCATCAAAGGTGTTTGTCACAGCTCCCAAGTCAACAGCTCTTTTAATAAAAATTGACTTGTGACAAAGTATGATAAAGAGTCTCAGTACATTAAACCACAAAAAAAGTTAGAATATCCCAATTTATACAGACCTGCCAGACTCATACCTATCAATCTGCTACTAAACTTGCAGATAATATCCAAATATGAACACTGTTTCAAGCCAGCTTTTGCAACTTTTAATAAAATCCTTCTACATTCAAGAATTTTTAACCTATTCTTAAACAAATATGCATTGATTATTTTCTTCAGATATTAGATTCCAATTTTATGCTAATTTTGGCAGCAAAAATTAATATTTCAGTTGAACTGACATTCCTAGCTACTCATATGGCATTATAAAACAAAGCCCATTAGTGATGGCTTTTTAAAAACCCTTTATACAAATGTTCACTGCAAAATTCCTGTTCCTTCCAGAAAAAACATACAGTCTTTCTTCAGCTTCTTTTTAGCAAATCTTTGACTCCAAATTATTTTGCTCAACCACATACTGTATATCAAAAAACTGCAGTAGTAAATTTGATTAGTGTCAATTCTGGCCTTCCATAAAACTTCAGACATCAGTAGGCAATGGGCTAAAATAGGCTTAGGCCTATTCAGAAATGTTTTCACATGTTCTTAAAAAATATACCAATTTTATATTTGCAGAATGATTTCCTGCTCTTATTTAGAAATGCCAAAAGTGATAAGAAGTCATCAGTTTGTATCCTTCAGGAAATGAAGCAATTCACAGTTAGAATAAAGCAGTCTCCCCAGCACCTCCAGGACAGCTGGACTATACTATCCCCATTATTCATCATTTGAGCCTACAACAGATAACAGACCATGAACTCAAACATCTGGACAATCCAACACTTACCTTTCTTGGGATCCCCTTAAAAATATGACTCACATTCTGGGTTTTTAGCAAAGTTAGGCATAATATTACCACCACCAGCACCACTCTGCTTCCATATTTACTAATTAACATGACTTCATAAACTTGATAAATTAAGCTCATCCATTATTTGAGATATGCTCTATGCTTTCTATACTTGAATCTATGTGCCACTCTAGATATATATTTTTCTGAAGAGACCAACCACATATATTCTTCAAAACGCATTCACATATCAAACTTCAATCTTGATTGCACTTCTGCCATCTTTGCAAGCCTTTACCACCATTTTTATTTAATACTTGCTGTTCAGATTTCAACTTCACCTGATCAGAAGTTTTCCCCAGATAATTCCACCCATTAAAAAAAATGCAGGGAAAAGCAGGTGTGAAACAATTCATCAGCCAAATAGTCAACACAGATTATTTACATCTGAAATATATTGAACTGGTAAAGTTGTAAAGGATAAGGACCTCCAAGATTTGAGCAAACACAAACTCCTAAATACATGTAAGAAATAACAAAATATACAAATTTTAGCCTTTAAATAGATAAATTTTTTGAATGAGCTTGATACAGTAAGTATTACAAGGTCCATAACACTTTTATTGTTAAAAAGGGAGAAAAAAATTAACAAGGGAGTTTTTAGATCTGGGGTTTTTTATATTCAGTGTATACACTGAATATACAGCACCTAGTAAGAGTCACCAGTTTCCTCCCTCCTTTCTACTCACATACTTACCTCCCACAGATGGGTAGGTAACTCCTCCAGCCACTGCTTATTTGCTTTGCTGGGAGAAGCAGCAATATAATCAACTCTCCTTACAATTTCTTCCTTATTTGGTAAGTGATTAATCACCAACAAGAATCATACCAGTGTCTATCTCTTCAGTGGATTATGCTATCACTACAGTAATTCACACTGCTAAGTTTATGTGTGGTTCTACTCACGCTTCACTTAAATATTCAACTAATGAGTGTTTTACCCTCAATATTCAACTAATGAATGTTTTACCCTCAATATTCCTTGCTGTAACAGCAGCCTTTCCAGATCACAGGAAATCTCTGCAACCACTATTTAAGTCTACAGTAGCCTTAATGCTTGAGGGTTTAAAACCACCTATATCATCCCATCTTACCAACTAAAAAGAAGTGAAAATAAAGTGAAATTTGGACATGCATTGATCCCTCATATCTTTCCCCCTGCCAAGTTCCCCACAGCACATACACATTGAACTGAACTTTGCACAGAAAAGTAAGGTGCATGCACCAACACTTCTTGACTAAGTCTGTAATAAGAGCATCTGTTTGAAAATAGATTCAGAACATCCCACTACAGCAGAAACATTTAGGCCTACATTTAGTGTACAGTCTGTGTCACACCCTGTGGTGGTACAACCACAGCCACCCTGCCTCAGCCACACTGTGATCCTCTGAGCTACCAAAGACGCTGCTTCCTAACGCTCCTTGAGGATGCAGTCCAATGAGGTTATTCAGCTGATCCAGCCACATTACAGAGTTCATGCTCAGAGATCTGTAGCAGGTAGCATGCTCTCCATCCTATATCATTTACAGCAACCTAAAGGAAGTGTTTCAACATCCTTTCTGCAAAAGACATTGACCACATTATAAAAAAAACAGATTATCCCTCAGAAACAGGACATCTAGCACTGCTTGAAGTCAAATTTGAAGAGAAAAAAACCTTTTACTGTTCTACATGGCAGAAGTTTGGTCACTGAAAGACATCCAAGCAACATAGAATTGACCCCTAAAAGCCAGCGTGACATTCTGACAGTGATGCATTACTGTTCTTTATGTCAAAGGAGTGCACATCAGCAGCTGGCTGATGCAGGAATTGGACACACATCCCTTTGCTGGAATACAACCTCCTTACAGGCCTTGCCTTCATTCCAGCCTGTTAGGAGAATTTCTTCCGCTGCACCCAAACATATTGCAAGTGTTTTGCCTGTTTGATGAAACAGCAATTCTTCATTTCCTCCCAGAGTGCAAGATGCAGCCCCGGGGAATCTTCCTCACACATCAAGCATTCATATAGGAAAATGTAATCTAAGGAGACTACTTAATAAGCAAAGCTATAAGGCTTTGTTAACAGATGTGGTTTGTAAAAATCTGACCTCACCTTATGGGACACTTTCCACTTCAAATATACAGAATCAAGATTCTATGTAGAATTTTTTCATAAATTTAGTTTGATATGTTTAAAATACATAGTTTACGACAGCTTTATTATGAGAATGAAAAAACACTTAAAAGTGTTCTTGCATATTGGAATGTAAATCTCAGAGCTCCTTATCTAATGAAGTAAATCTTTTTATGTGCATAAAACACAGTTCAAGTATTTCCTAGAAAACGGATAACATATCCAGGTATAATCTTCAGACAAAGTTATTTCAGATGCCTAATGCCTGTAAAATTATAGCAGTGCCTGGCCCTAAATTTTATGGCCTTTCAACGTATTTATTATTAAAATGGTTTTCAGGGTCTTATAACTCAATAATAAAAATTTGATTCAGCATGCATCTTGGCATAAGAATGTTTGGACCAAACTATACAATCAAGTGCCCACAGACAGACTGCATTTTCCTCTGGGCATAGGGTCCAGGCTCTCTCCCTATAAAGATGATATTTGCATTTACATAGTTCATATTGGCATCATTCACATACATGGAATCAGTTTCAAGAGAATACCAAGCAACCTGCATTTTTACCTACTTGCCCTATAAGTCAGCACTGGGGAACCGAAGAACAAAATCCCTTTCTTCCTACAGTAAAGAGAAAGGCATGTAGAAACTCAAACAGTATTTTAACATGTTTAAAAGAGTAAAAATAAGAATGAACTCTTAAAAAGAACAGACAAAAAAAACCCCTAAAGCCTGTTTCTAAGAGATATTTTCCTGATATGTAATATTACTTTAAAGTTAAAATAAAAACCATTTAGCTACTGTACTAAATTCCCCAAATTACTATTTTTTAAACTCGATCTAGAAAAGAATAAGAAGACAGGCCACCCTGATGAGGCCTTCCTGCTGGGCTTGGGCAAAGGAATAACGTAAATTGAGAAGCCGGATCTGATCCTAAAAACTCTTTTCAACAACATGAGACTCTGGCAAGAGCAAAGGGAGAGACTGGCTGGTTATTTTAGCCAATGCACATGTGCTACTGCCTGCAGCTCACAGCTGCTGAATTAGGCAGTGGGAGCAAAAAGACACATGGGCAGGCATCTTTAAGCAGAAAAAGAAACAAGCAGCAACGTTTGGACTCACATTTCAAATGCACGAGTGTCCAGCAGCTCTCCAATCCAGCATCACAGCAACAGGCACCACTTTGCTTTCATTGCACCCAGCCACAAATTAAACAGAGAAGTGTTTGTCCACTCCACAGTATGGCACCCTAAGAGACTGCCAACTAGATTAAGATTATTGTTTCACCGGCTCTGAAAGTCTAGGAGGAAGAAAAGCAGCAGTGGTTAAGAACATGGGTAGGCAGAAAACAGTCATCCTCATTCCTACTCTATTGTATGTTTCAAGCACAGTGAAAAGCCACCTTCCAGAGATTAGACCCACAGCATAGTGGAGAAAAGGCTAATCTTTCCCACATCCCCACGACTCAGGGTTTACAACATAACTGAAGAGACAAAATGCACGCAAGCGTGACCAAAAAATTCCACAAAGAAAAGAAATAGCAGGGATAATTATAAATACCCACATGTAATCTGACTATAGGAACAACTCAAGTAACAACCAAATCATATTAAAATCAGCAGGAGACTAGGAGGAGAAGGGAGGGCCCAGCTCAACTATTTGGCGGTGTTTAACTTTTGCCAGTTCCAAGTGCCCTTTACAGACATCCATCTTTCGTTTTACACAGCCCCTTTCTATTATTTTTGTGGTTCTGAAGAGGAGCAGGGGGTCTGCCAAGAAGATTCCTGCTCATTTCTACGTGCCAAACACAAGTCATAAACCAAATTATCTTTTTCCACTGTTTTTGGAGCTGTGCTCTAAACAGCAACACTCTCCCCAACTATAATACTCGCATACCTCAACCCTCACCTCAACAACAATCACATATGACATGAGTTCTCCGTCCTTCTGTCTCTGCCAGGAGGCTTCCATGACCTGAGATGTACTTGGGACATTGCCAGGTGGCTTGTCTCCTACCCTTTTATTTGTAGCTAGCAAAGGTATTTTAATAGAATGTACAGACTCTTTGCTATTCACAGTTGGCATTTAGATCTCTGCCTTGATGAGCTGTGTATCAACAGCCCAGCACTGACTCACCAAAGAGCTCCTAGACTTTTTCAGAAAAAAATAACCTCTATTTGAAATGGCAACTCTGAATTTTGCTATTCAGAACTAGATGCAAATCTAAGCCAGAACAGTGACTGAACCGCCTATAGCCAAGCCAAGTGATGACACAGCCCCAGGTTTTGCTATGGTAGGCTGTCTGGGGGGGGTTTGAGGGCTTCGTTTAGGGTTCTTTTGGGAAGTGGAGTGTGTGGTAATTTTTTAGTTATGTAATCAAAATGCCTCTTTTACAGTTGAGAGCCACTTAAAATCTAGTGGGCAGTCAAGATTCATTTCATTTCTGTAGATAGCTGTCCAAGTTCTGCTTTCACTCTTCCTTTCCCAGGTCCTTTTCATCATCACATTATTATGCTGTATCAGTTAACATAAATAATTCCACAGCAGCTAAGTCTCCAGCAATTTATCATATATCTCACTAATGAGAAAATTAAGATAAGCTGACATATTTTACTAAGAACAAATTTAAGATACCATCTCAGTTGTTTTACACACTTAAATGCACATTTTACATGAAAAAGCCTATTCCAGTGCTGTACAAGCATACTGCACCAGACCTGTGTCCCTACAGGATCTGTAGTAATTGTGTACCACATCTAATCAAGCATGAAGAAAGACTTACGTGCCTGAAAGTTTGTCTTTTTTATCTTCCCCATCCCAACTCAGACACCTGACTGGCAGGAAAGGCACATTTATTTGGGAGAAATAACACACCACTACAGCATGTACTCAAGTCTAATGAGCTTGCTTCTTTATACCTTTCTTTAACAGTTGCATTTTTTAAGGTGTAAGGTTCCTTAACTGAAAAATGCCTCTCTGTTGCAAAAGCAACAGTCTGTAGATCTCTACATTTCTTGAAGTACGCTTTTCATTTTCCCCATTTACTGACCACTGTTAATCAATACTAAATTTACTTTTGTTTTCAGACAAGCATGGAGACTGTAGCAGCTGAATAGAACACAAACATACTGAATCTATAGAGTCTTATACTCCATGAAGCTTCAGAAATGCAAGTAAAGTCATGACAGGCCATGCTCAAAGATGACACAACCTGAGTACAGATTTATCTTTTTTGTGATTAAATACAGCAGTAGTAATAAAAACAACATCCTGAAAATACAAGTGCTATCAAAGAAAACATGGAAATACAAAGTACTAGTAAGTCACAAAGTAAAGAACATGGTGTTCAAATAGAATAAGCACCAGCAACAAACTAACCACAGAAATATATTACCCTTAGAGGAATCATAGCATCATCTCCATGTTAAAAACCAAGCCCAAGCACAAACACACCCATCCCCTCCAAAGACAGCCTAGGAAAGGTTGTGTACAGACAAACTTTTCAGGTTCACACCACTCTGAGCAGAAAAATAACTGCTGTTTCTCTGAAACTGTTCACTCTTTATTTAAAAATAAAAATACAGCCTTCTGTAGTACAGGACTATGGATCATTTGTCTTCAAGTTTTAAAGAAATTTATGGGAGTCTGAAGAAAGAAATAGCCTAAAAAAATCACTATGGACAAAGATGCTCAGAACAGAATATGCAATGGCCTCACTGATGAAGAGGAGCCTCAAGCCATTCTGTAACAGGAACTACAGAAGTCCAAATATCAAGTTTATCCAAAGTGCTTAATTTCACATCTTGCAAACAAGGTTTTTATTACAAATACATAGACATTCTTTCAGTATATTTTCACTTGAGACGCCGCTGCATTCACAACCAATTCCACCATTACAGTTTGTGGCGGGGTTTTATCAAAAGATGTCAGTTGTTTTCTGGTTAAATCTGCTCTACCCATAGCATTTCAAACATTCACCAATAATTTGCTTTTGAGCATACCCACAGTGTGCATATGTGAATATATACATATTTCTATGTTTTTATGTTATACCTGATGTCTGATAGGAACACTGTATTGGAAACAAGTATTTACATCACAGTGCCTATAAAAACTTAAACTTGAGAGATGGTTATTACATAGCATTTAGATAACATAATAAAGTCAAGCACTCAGTTTTACCTGCAAGTCCACAGAAAAATTTTAAGAACTTAAATTCAAGTTATCTGTTTAAGTTCTAATGAAACTTGTGGGAGTTAAGTAAATTGTTACAATCAGCAAAACTGGAGTATTCCTGAAACTTTCATCTTTATCCAAAAGCAAAAGTCTAGTAGAAGGTGTTTTTAGTATAGTCAGTACATATTCTCCTAAGAAGTTGAGATACATATACACAGATGTGTAGAACACCAAAGATGAAACTATTTAGGACTGAATGCAGAGGTAACAAGCTTAAACACTGGAGTTAAGCCGAATTCCATTTTTATTTGTAGTATATTCTATGAGAAAAATCAAATTTTTCAGATAAAGCCACAATAATTTTTGTTTAAATACCTTCAATATTCTTGGCTGCAAAATCTCTCCTGGCCAGAAGACAGACTAAAAGCAAACCAGAAAAGTCAATTACAAATATACCTGTGATGATACTGGATTAAAGGGACTGCACTCTTTTGTTCGGAATTACGTAGAGCAGCATGCATCCTCATTTTACTTTTGGTTTGAGTACATCCACTAGCCTGCACTGCAAACCTTTTTTTTTTTCATTCAGCAATCTTAACACATTTTAAGCAGATGTACTGTCAAATGTATTGTATGCCAATCTGTTTATCATTAAAATGAAAAATCAATATGTCCTATTCAAGAATAAACAGGAGTTGAACGTTCAAGCTGTCATTGAAGATGACATATAATTATTGGATATGATTTGTACTTGGCAAATTATTGTTTCCTGAAAATGACAACAGACAGTAGCAAGGAACTTTTCACAGCACATCAGTATAGTACCACTTATGGCCAGGGAATTAATTTTGTGTGCGCAGAAAGATACCTATGCAGCCAAAAGAAGCAATGAGAAAACAATCGCTGTTAAATTTAATCATTCTGTATGTTTAGCTGATGAGAAAACATGTAACTTTATGTTACTGGGCTGAGTCCAGACATTTATTCAAAACACGAGTATTGGGAAAAAAAAGAACTTTAAAAAATACTAGAGGTTTCAGTTCCGTACCATTAATTTTTCAGTCAAATCAAACTATCATTTAATTGAATCCTGATGCTAAAACTTGGATTCTACAAGAAAAATTTGAAACTAAAGCACATACAATAATTTGTTATGTTGAGCTATTCAGCCCAATATGTCTAGAAAAAAATGTAAGACAAACTCAAAATAACATTAGTCTACTTTCTGTGATGACACAGAACTAATAACAAAAGGAAACTAAACTTTGTCTTGGCCAAGAAACTAAGTCCTTAACTACAATTACTTTCTAGCAGATGTTCAATTTTATAACAAACTTGCAAAATGACAGAAAATACTCAACAGGAATACAATATCCATCAGTATGTTACTTGGGACACCCGCCCACAAAAAGGAAATAAAGGCAACAGTTCACAAGAAACTGACAATTTTAGGAATCTTCTTTGAGCCTGTACAAAAAAATCTCACCTTTCAGGAGGCATAGAACAATTTCTAAACAAAGAAAACTGTCAAATCAAAGATTTAAACACTGCGGAGATTGAGAAAGGAATCACTTCACTGTCATACTTTTATTCTATACCAAGAAAGAATTTCAGTTCATAAAAGGAAATAGGAGCTCTTCCTCTGGTTTTAAATTGCAATTTGCAGAAACATCTAGATCTGGCCTTTTTGGAGGGCTTAAATTAACATTTTGCTCCTTCTTGAGTCTCATAGTTCTTAATCTCTTCCACTACTGAGTCACTAGTTAGGACCAGCTGCACAACTAAAGAAAAAAGACCCTGCACGTCATTCAGCTAACCAGCTGTGAACTTTTTCAGACAGACAAGGACATGTAAAAGTATATGGCAGCCTTCAGCTGGGGAGCTGAAAGTATCCTGGTTTTGCTGAACAGTTGACAGCTTCTATTTGCACGTGAACCAAAGAACCGCAGTCTTAAAATAGCCTTGGTACACTAGAAACAGTCTAAGATTTCAAACAACGATAAAGAAGTCATTATGCTGCCAGGTCATAAACATTAACAGATACCCAAAATCCCATTTATTCTTCCTAACAGCAATCCTATGGACAAAGACAAAAGGTAAGTCCTTGTTAGGGAGGAGGAGTGAAAAAGACAAGAAAAAAAGAACAGCATTCGAATTACAGTTAAATCACTTGCGTTCTTCACCAGTTACAGGGGTCATTAGACCTAGCTGCAGACTACCAAAAACATGTGGTATTTCTGTTTTACAGATAGGAGAAAACACCAGCCTCTTATATCAACACTTTCTCATGTAACAGTTGGCTAGGTTAAACTAAAAGTAGCATTGTTATCATAATTAGATGATCAGGAAGACTAAGTTTTATACCCTTTCACTCCACAGTATCTTTATTTCATTGACATTAATGAGAATGCCAAGCATATAGCACATCTGCAGATTGTACCAGATATATCAGAAGTTAAGCACGTGAGCATTAATTTTGACACTTCTAAACCTACTCTTATTACATTTCCCTCCTTCCCCTCAGGTCAGAATTTTCACAAAACTGAAGGGTACTTTCTAGCATCTACATTTCAAGTGCATTTAACAAATCGTCAAAGATGCAGCAGCCTCTAGATATTCAACTGGAATTCCAGCCTACCCACAAAAAAATTACTTTCAAACAGTGTTGAATTAGTACAACCAGTTTCTTCCATTCAGCAAAAACACACAGACATGCTTTAATCTCAAAAAACCCATTTTTACATAATTGAAACAAAAGCTTTTGTATGATATGACAGTTCAATAAAGTAGAAATCCAAGGTTTGCTAATAATCTTTTAAATACTAACCTGCTAATTTCAAAGTTCTCTAACACTTTAAAATTCAGCTTTACTTTGTCAATAAGCAGCATCTTTTATGTTACTGCTAAAACTAGGACTGTCTACCCTTTAATAATGGAACAGTGAAGAGTTTGATGTATTCAAGATAGTAAAATAAGAAAGATAAAGCTGACTAATTTTTTTGTTCCTTGCTTATAAAAGTAGGGCACAATTCTCTTGTGTACACATTTACATGTATCCAATATATTAACACTATTAAGTCCAAAATGCAGTAAACTAAACACACTCAGTACAGTATCAAAGAGAAATGAAGCCAGAAAGGAGGAGGAAAGAAGACTCAATTTGCCTTCCTTTCATAAGATGAAAGAAAACCCGAGAAGACCAATGAGAGACCAATGAGCAGAAGCAGACATGCAAACACTCCCAGTCCCCACCTTCCCTTGAAAACCTCATGCCAGGTAAAGAGCTAGGGAAAGAATAGCTCAAACCAGGACACACAATATCTCACACATACAGAGAAATTGGCAAATCTAGAACCAAAGGAAAGTGTAAGACTACAGAAAAGCAGAAGTATTACGCTAAGTCGAAGTATTTGCTAGAAAGACCAGTCCACAGGTTTTATCAACCACATCAGCCACAGCTAAAATCCTCTTGACTGTAGGTCAACTTAGTCCAATCTTTAAGCACGTGTGCACTTCCTAACTCCTATTCTGTTATATTAGCCAGTCAGAAAACAGTCAGCATTCCACCAGCAAGGGTAGGCTGGTTCCCTCCAGTTTGTACAATGCAGTTCCTAGAAGACATAAACTAATGATCACCCATACAATAAAACCACCCAAGAGACAGAAAATTCAGGCTAAAACATCAGCTCCGTAGATTTAAAGTATTCACAGTATACCTTCTTGACCTGAGCTACTTAGCATTAAAGATTTCTTCTGGATATGAACCCAAACCCCCATTCTGCTCATTATTAGGAATTATTTAGAAGTTGGAGTAACTAAACATTACATCAGTGGAAGAGAAAAAATTTCCAGCAAATATCAAATCCATCAAAAGATTCAGGAGTATCAGATTTTTCTGGTAAATATATATACACACTTACATTAACCTTCAGATAGGAAGGGAAGAGGCAGGCAGTGTAGAAGGAAAGTGGATGGAATTGCTGAAACCAACATTCCCTCAGCAACAAATTCTTGCAATAGAGCAAAGATTCTCTAAATCTTCAGATCCCCAAGACAAAGAGGCCTTTAACCCCAGCAAAAATAGTCCTCCCATAGCTGATATTTAAAATGCCAACACCTGACTGGAGTTAACAGGTGTTAGCAGCTACAAAAATGATGTTGTTGATTGCTACTTTGTCTTTTCCTCACACTGCCCGTCATAAGACTAATATTTTTGGTTGCTTGTAAAAATGCTAAATTTTAACAGAGGAGGTAGCATTTTCTGTGTGGAAGCATCATTATAGGAAAAAGAGTCAGCCTCTAATAAGCCTGTAGCCTATTAAGAGAAGAGAAAGAGAAATATTTTTTTCTCTCCTAAAAATTTAGATGTTTTAAAAAAGCATATTTTTCAGTAATACATAGCATATGAAGCAAGGTAAGGTTCTACATTAGAGTGAGTTTCTGTATTACTAGGAAAATGCATAAGGTTGAATTCCAATCCTTGTATAAATTCTATGTAAACATTTCCAGAATGGAAACCTGGAGCAAATATACAAGATCAAAAATCTGGAAAGCTGATGTAGGAGAGAGCAGAGAAACAAGGAAAAAGTCTCAAAGAAGCGGGTCCTCTGGCAGAGTGATGGAATAAGATCACAACCAACTCTGTAGTACATCCTTCCAAGGACAAAAAAAAAGCACGTGAAGATGCCCTCCTTTTGTATTATCGTGTCACCTGCAAATATGGGATTACTTATTGCTTGTACCACAGCTCAGCAGGCGTGACAAACAGCGCAAAAGTGAAACGTGTTGTGTTTCATTGTGCTTCAGCAGATTAGGAAAACCCGCAGACAGGTTTTCTAAAGAAACAGGCTGTTATTTGATACCGTCTGGGGAGCCGCAGGCTCCACTCCGTGTGAACTGAGGCTGACTGGCCTTTCCAGGTACCAGGCAGGGACGGAGTTTGGCTGGCAGTGAGCTGCTGCCCATCGTGCCCGTTTCTGTGCTCTTTGTAAAACTTCAGCCTGCCCGGGCTCTACAAAAATCCTTACCTGATTGTTCACAGGAAAGCTTCTGCCATAGCAGCAGCTGCAACTCCTGCTTAAGTATCTGGAAACCTTTTTCTCTCACCCCCCTGTCTGTGAAGGGCCAAGAAGAAGCCCAGCTGTTCAGCACTGCATTGCTGATTTCTTTGGAAAAGCTTAGAGAAGTAACAAGTGGGATGCTTTCGTTTTCTACAGAAGAGAAGCCTTTATAACTTGGGGGGGGAAAGAAACCGAGCTCAGGACTTTTCACTGGTGCCTTATCCTGTGTGAACTCAAGAATCTTAAAATCTTCACACCCACTGTATTTTGAGCCTTTCTCTGCCATCTTGCAGCTCTCAGAGCTGCAGAGGGAGTGTCTCTGCCTACCAGTCACAGGCGAAGTCCATGTTTCAGGCTTCTCATCTTTTTGCAGAGGGGTCTGCTACTGAGCACACTCAAAAGAGATCTTATCGTGCCTTTTAAAAAGATTTCTCTCCCAAACCAAGCAAAGGGGGAGTGGCCAATGTCATCTATATTCTTGCCATGTTTTATATCTCAAACATCAGATCACTTATGCTGTAACGCAGTTTATAAAGTGTGTTTGGAAGGAATGAAAACAAAGCAAAAAAATTGGTGAGGTTTTTTCTTACTGCTTGCAGATCAAAAGGCTTACATGCCATACTTTCACCACAAAGCAAATGTTTGTGCTAAGTAAACTCCCAACAATTGAGATTATAATGAAAGCACTAACAGCAATTTTTGTTGACCTACAGCTCACTTATAATCACAGGTATACTCGGTAGCTTTTAAAATCTGAGAATACAGAAATAACTTCCAGGCTGTTCTTATAATGCAGTGTTTTCTGAGCCTCCCTGCTTTAATTTGGGCTTTCCTTTCATGGGAAGGTAATTGCCACAAAGTTGTCATGTCTCCTTGTGTTCTCAGTGTTCTAATGCAAAAATAAAAATTAGTTAAAGGCAAATAGGCTGTGGGAAAATGTTTGGTCTCAGAAATTAGGAGGTAAAGCAACAGCCAAAATGTGCTATAGCTACTCAGTAGCAGGCAGAGACAGATAAATCATCTGCAGAAAAATCTTCAATCTCCACCAGTCTGCCAAATGTAAAAGGTCTCTTTCCTTTCTTCCTAAAGTCTACATGGGGAATACATTCTTTTAAATAGTAGGATACTAAAGAGAGAAAGGAAGCACAACTCTTATCCCCAGAAACAATGGCATTAGTAAACCCTGCACAGGATGATAGAAGCTTGGAAAATAAGGCCAGTAGAGAGCAGACAGGAAAAAAGGTGAGATAAGCAGATGTGTAAAGGGTTCAGTCATGAGATCAATGGCTATAGACACAACAAGCATTCCACAAACATGTTCCATGAGAGTTCATGGAGCATCCTTAGTCAGATTCAAAGGTGAAGGGATGACCCAGCTGAATGGAGAACTGGTTTCTGAGGCCTGCTCTCCTCAGGAGATCCCATTGACACCACCAGCAAAAACAGCCAGGAAGAAGATTGCCTCTCACTGCACCAAACTGCCTCTGTGTTCAGCAGGATGGTACAACACTGGCAGACACACTGCTCTCCTGGTAAGCAAGATTCCTAAAAGCAGAGAAATGTGGGGGAGAAACCGGCCAGCAAGCTCCCCTCTTCTGCTTTCTTGTCTACTGGAGTGACTTGAATACACTCATTCCAAAAATCAAAATTTTCCCCAAAATTAATACTAAGAACATTAGTTTTTTCTTGTCAAGTTTGACTTCAAAGTGAGTGTTTCCTCTATCTGGGGAATATTAAGGCACTCCTATAGGTACCTATAAACTTATCTTTTAGCTTAGGTGATGGACTTTGTGGGGTTTCTTAACCTGGCAATATTTCCAACTCTATTCTTTATTTTATTATTTCCACGTTCTGTTTCCAAACACTTTTTGGGAAGCTGTCCAAACGTGCCTAAAAACATGGCTTTTCATGATTGCCACAATGTCATCAAGAACCTTTTTACCTAATCCGCCTCATCAAGCTAACCATGAATTTGAATAACAAATCACATCATAAATTCCATCAGAACAAATATTTTTCTGAAAGCATTCAATATCTTCTCTGATTGAGGAGGTCAGAATAGCTCCATATAAAATTAGGGAAAAGGAAAATAAAAATAAATTAGGGAAGCAGCCCTCAGCTGGCAAAGAAAATTTATCACAACATCTCTGAGTGAAATACTTTTTAAATGCAGTGTCTAACAAGGAGCCAGCACTTGGACACAGTGTATTACAGTGAGTAAGAGAGCTTGGCCACGTTCCCAGACAGAGAACAACCCACCGGGTGCCACCACCTTTGCCCTTCTTCAAGCAATTTTCCCAAATGCCACTTAATACTTTAACCTTCCTAAAGCATGGAGATTTTCCAAAGGCTGGGGCACAGCCCATCCAGCCACTCTGACCAGCCAGCAGCCATGCTGGGTTGTGGGAGTGCTGCTGAGGCACGGGAGCAGCAAGTCCTTCCCGGTGGGTCAGGAGCCTCCCCTCACAGTGACAGGGCTTCCCAGGCTGTCCCAGTTAAGCAGCTGGGCTGCAGTAAAGCTGTCTCCCTTGCTTTCAGCCAGCTCTGCAGGCACTGAAGCCTGTCTTGACTCTGGCCACGTCCCATCACCTCATGCCATAGAGGAAGGCAGTGACAGGTGTCCCTTCCAACATAAGAGAGAGGCCTCCCTATGCTGGGTGGGATTGTGCCCTCCTTCTCCTCCCCCACTGCCAGCAGGGATGGGGGTTTGTGACCCCCTGCACTCCTGGGTGGGTTTGTGCGTGTGCCAGCCGTGGGTGAGGCGGCACAGCCGCGGCTGCAGGGAGGCTGCTGTGCCGTGGCCCCTCAGGCAGCCATGAGCGGCCCAGCCACAGCCAGCTCCAGCCATCTCCACAGGCCAGGTAGTGCAACAGTCCTGCCACCTACTAAGACCTGACTGTACATCCCAAGAGCTCATATCAGAACGTCAAAGCACACACAACACCACTTCCCAAATATTCTTACCAAAAAAACCCATCAGACAGGACAGAAGATGCACTCTGGGGCCTTCCACGGTGAGGAGGCACAATTGCAGTGGGAGACTAAGGGTGTGGGAGTCTCACACCAGGGCAGAGAGAGCCCAGAGAAGACAGAAAGGAGACAGAAAGATTTGCTTTCTGTAAGGAATGATGTGAAATCAGGCACAGACAATATTTTCAGCGTGCATCTACCTTTTCAGCCACGTGTAGCTCAGCAAAGGTAGCAAGACCCAGGAATGAATCGATTGCACATCATCACGCTGAAGGATCATGAAATCATGTGTGAGAGGAGAGCAAAGTCCAAGTAATGCACATTTACTTCATCTGCTTCAATGAGCTTCATCACAACTCTGTTGTACCCAAAGGAGGAAAGAATACTGTTCTGTAACAAAACCACAATATACAGATAATTTAGGGTCACTCTGGCATCACTTCTCCCCCTTCTCCTTCAGAAACCCTCAAAGGCCACAGCCAGAGATCACACATTTTAAGTGGAACATTTTGCAGCTTGAGAGATGGACTGGCAGCAACAAAGGCAAGTGAGACACAGGAGAAACAGTCACTTGATGAACATGACAGAGGCTCCCCAAAGAGGGTGAGCACAAACACTGCCAGCAGTCATGGCATGAGGGATGGGTCCCTTCATGCTGTGACAGACAGGAGGTGTGACACCTTGCCTGATTTCCAGATGAAAGTGGCAGGGAAACCGTGACACTCCAACAATGGCAGCACTGCCGTAGTGTAGTACCTGTTTTTTGAAAAATGTGACATCCTCTTCAGCCTACACCTGCAGCACTTACCAGAAGGTCTAATTTTACCAAGTATGGATGAAAATAAATTAATCAGTTACACAGAGGTCCTGGGTTTCTATAAGCTTTGGAAAAGATTTTCAAAGCAACATAGAGGGTCATGTCAAAAAAAAAGAAGCCAAGCGGCACCTCCTCTAAGATTTGTCTACTAAACTCCTGAATCTTTCCAATTTTAATCCAGCTCCTGTAAGGAAATAAGGGGTGGTTTCATTCATTCCCTTTGCTACAACATGATGCTGCTGAGAAGGAAGTTCAGTGGCAGAACTGCAAAGTGTCAGGCATGTTGGGAGAAGACAGGCATATTAAGCACACTGTACTGGATGCAGGATGCAAGCAAGCTATGAGCCAAAAATTTCAGTCACAAATGACTGAAGCCATACAATGAGGCTTGAAAACAAATGCTAGGCTAACTTCTACTGATGGGTGGTGCCATCCTATGAACCAGAATTTTGAGGAGCGGAAGCTCAACAGCAAGTATAAGACTCAGGTATACATTGCCATACCCAAACAGGTGACCCACTGGAAATGGGAAGCAGAGGGCAGACATAGAAAACAGGCATCATCAGTCTTACTTGATAGGCAGATGTGATGTGGTGGGACTGGCATTTGCTTGGAAAGGACAATGCCCCTTCAAAGCTAACAAGAGTACAAAATGCTAAGCAACAGCCTGCTGGGCTTTCACAGCCTGGGTCCAGCCACTGCTGTGAGGTGGACAGAATCAGATGCCAGAATAGCTGCTAATCCCAGCCCTCAGCTTTCTCATACTAAAATTTTAAAAAACACACATGGGAGGGGTGGGGGGGGAGGAAATAGAAAAAGAAAAGGGGGTGGGGGAAAATGATGTATATAAAGGATGGGTTTTGCTTTGTCGTAACGAAACAGCAGTCAGAGTAGGAAGAAGGAATGTGAATTTGTGCATACACCATGTGGGACAAAGGCAGTGTATTTCTCTTCAACCAAGAGCATGCTGTCATCTGTCAGCATCGTACGCCTGTGTACAAGCAACACCAAACACTATTTGCCTCCTAGTGCCTTCAACAATATGTTTTTCATGTTGGTTTCTTCTTCTGAATTTTCCTTTTTGCTCCCCTGCTTGGAGTGCATACATCTAGTTTTGATGACACTCTAACAGCTGGCTGCAGACAAGTCACAGGCTTGCATGTCTGGCCGAGTATAACACATGCATGTGCACACACACACACATACACGCACACACCCCCCTTGTCTTGACCTCTCTCCCCTTCTCCTCTGCGATCAGCAACATTTGAACTGTTTTCTGTAGCAACTCGATTCCCAGGCTCGCCTCCCTGGCCCGCGGAGGGCTGCTCCCCAGACCTGCTTTCGGTCTGGGCGAAAGAAAGTGGCCTTCGGGGGATGCGTGCAGCCTTGGCAGCCGGGAGGAAGCGCCGTTTCCCTCCGCTGGCCCCTCCGCAGCGTCCCGCGGCTGCTCCGCGCCCGCGGGCTCACTGGATCGCTGCGCCGGTGGACCGAGAGCTGGGGCCTAGGGGAACAGAGGCTGGGGGGGGAGGGATGGGGTCAGCTGGGTGCAGGGCTGCGGCTACAGCAGTGGGAACAGGAGACACGGAGAGTTTCTGAGTGGTTAAAAAAGTTCGGATAAGCAAATTCTGGTGCTGTCAAATTTCCCCCGCCCCCTACCGCTCTTCTCACCCACCCCACCACCCCCTGCTTTTTTTCCCCTTCTTTTTCATCTTTTTTTTTTTCCTTTTTTTATTATTTTTAAGGCAGTTGATGTGGTAATTAAGAATTTGGTGAGAGCCTGGTCAGGTCACCTCGTTTCTCAGATCAGAGCCCCATCAGAAATTCTTTCAAGTGTCCTTCTGCGTCGCCAAAGATGACAACAGCAAATCAATAAGTGCTTCAAATGAAAGGGGTTGCTGGCTAGCCCCCGAGGCTACAGATTTTCGCACCGCTGGTCTTTTTTTTCTTTTTTGTCTCTTTTTTCTTTTTTCTTTTTTTTTTCCTTTCTTTTTTTTTTTCCTGAACTTCTCGCATTCCTTTGCACTGCCTCTCCTTGGAAGAGCTACCTTTTTATCCCTAGTTTCATGACGGAGGTAAGTGCCATCTCTTTGGCGGGACGGGCCTCGTCAGCTCTGATTGCTCTACCCTGCTTCCAGCAGACGGTCGCTGCCGGGAAGATGCGAGCTGGGAGCGGCTCCGGCCGAGGGCATCCGCTCCCGCCCGGGAAGCGGCGACCGCAGACTCGGAGCACAGAGGCAGATATTTGAGCTTCTTCTTCTTTTTACTTCATTATTTAAAGTAAATAAGTAAATAAGAGAAGGAGAAAAAGAAATAGAGAGTAAATAAATATATTTTTTAGAAGAAATAATAGAAGAGGGGTAAGGGATCAAAGCAAAGGAAAATAAATATGGGAATCACTGCTTATATTAATCTGTGTTAACAGAGGTTGCTTAGCTCCAGATCGCATACCTCTAATGTGCCCCGATTTAACAATCTTCCTAACGAACGACGTCTTCGGGACATTTTAATTAGGCACTTCATTAGTAAGTCAATACAGACATTTATATTTTCTTTCAGATCAAGTGGCTAAACGCTAATTTCGAAATTATTATAAAACACTGGAATTCGCGAGGCGTAATAATTTTAATTTATATGCAAATCAATGGGTCCATTTGAAATGCTTAATTTTTTAACAATTACTGTATTGTAGCATCGGAACGAACCGCCTGAATGAGCAATCTGAAACTAGATCTGGACAGAAAGAAAATATTCGAGTAGCCCAACAAATCAATAATGTTTGAGTGTGTTAAACATAGCTAGCTATAGGTATTTACATACTCGTTTGCTGACAGATAAGGAGCTCTGAGAGGTGGGAGGAGAGGCTGGGGGGAGACGGGAGGGTTTGCTTGCGAGGGCTGAGATCATAATCCGGGAATGAAGAAAGTAAATTCTCGTGAACTGCCCCATTGCGTACTTCGGAGGATAGCTCCCTTTTCCGCCGGTTTCCCAGCCCTGGCGGCCTGCGCCAGACGCTGAGGGCTGCCCGAAACACGGCCGGGCTCTTTGCTCGGTCACCGCTACTCACGCTTTGGGGCTTTTTTATGTTGGTTGGTTTGTTTTTTGGGGCTGGTTTTTTTTTGTTTGTTTGTTTTTGTTTTGGGGGAAGCTTTTTTGCCTTTATTTTTTTCCCCCCTCTTCCTTTCCTCCTTCGTCCCTGGGCAGCGGGCAAGCTGATCGGGCTCTCCTTTGCCTCACCCACTCTGTGATCTGGGATCACCCAGGGAAAAGCCCCACGGCACCCGCCGCAGTCGGGAACACGGCTGGTGCGCCAGGTGCCTGCAAACGGATAGTCGCGATAGTTTTAAGAAAACAGCATTTCCGTGTGATGGCGCGATAAACAGCTCCGACCCTCTTCCCAAGCGGTTTGGAAAGCCAGCTTGCCTGCCGGGGGCCGGGACGGAGGGCTCTCTGAGTCCCAGCCCGGCCAGGGCAGCTGCAAGCCCCCCACCACTGCCGCCTCATCCGCCGAGGAATGGCTCCGGACCCTCCTCGGGGGTTTTAAAGCTGTTGTCACTGCGCTGGCGAAAGGGAGGAGATAGACTATAAATACAGCCGTCGCGCCCTTTGCTCGCCCTGAAATCTATTATTACATTTATTGCTTTGACAGAAGGGAAAAAAAAAAAATGAAATCCTCGTATTAAGTCGGCTCCATAGTTTCCAGACACCCTGGAACCCCTCTTCCACGGCAGCATGTCTAATGTATTCCCTGGTGATTCTAGGCATTAATTAGTTGTTTAATAGGAGTATGACTAAAAATGTAAAAGAAGGATTAGGAGCGTGAAACGTATGTCCAGCTCCTTCCACACACTCGAGGAGGGAATGAAAATCATCCAGTTTCTTATGTTTCTCCAGGAGCCATTTGCATTTCCCACCAGCTGCTCACTTTAGCCTCTCCGGGGCGGACGGAGACTGCTGCCGCCCGGCGCGGAGGCGGTCGATGAACGGCGGAAGGTCCTGCTCCGCGGCCGCACTGCCGAGGCGGGCGTCCCAGCCTTCCCTGTCCAACACACAACGGGACTGTGTGTGGGGGGAAGATGCACACCGGCGCAAGTAGTTTGCTTCTCCAGGGTAAACAAAAGTGAGAGGTGGGAGCTGGGAGTCCCTCTCACTCCCGCTCTTTCTTCGGATGCTCGGAGAAACTGGATTTCACCTGGCAGAGCGCTACCAGGGATAGAAATGCTAGTAGCCAAGGATGCAGTTAACTAATCTATTTCTCCCTAGATTTTCCCCCACGATTTCTTGTCTTGCGAGAGAAAGTCACCCCCTCCGCTTGGCGCGGCGACCGCTGAAGCGTCGCAATCAAAAGGCTTTTCTGAGCACGCGGTGGAGCGGCCGTGCTGCCGGCTGCGGCTGGGCTGACTTAACGACCCGCGGAAAACTTGGCCTCCTCCAAGGGTTCGCTTTACCCTCCAGCAATAACTGCCTAGCCCCCTGCCCATGGCTATAAATAACTAAAATTCACTGCAGGCTGAAATAATTTTAAAACAGCCACAAACAGATCAGGTGTAGCCTCCGAGTTAGTAAAGCGCCTATTTTATTTTCACGTGGTTCCTCTATAAACAAAGACGTGGAAATGCTGCAAGAAAAAGCGATCGCTTTAGTTTGATCTGAATAGAGAAATCCGGCCTCGATATTTTCTTAAACACGCAAAACGCCGCAAAATCGAAAATAAATTTCCCCCGGGAGGCAGCTCGGTGTCCTTTGGGGAGAAGGGAGATAAAGTAGCGTTTTCTCACTATCGTGCGTAAATGATGCAGGGCGAGTAACAGAGGAGCGGCAGGATTTCGGCTATCCCGGCACTGCGCTACCGATACAGGCAAGAGTAAGAACACCCCGCATTAAAAAAATACAAATATAGATATGTAAGAAGTAAGAAAAAAAATGAAAAAAATATTAAAAAGTGGGTTAAAACAGGAAACCAAGACGTCTCCCAATAGGTTGCCGATTCCTCTTCACACCTGGTGCAAGGACAGCCACCGGCCCGGCCCAGGAGACTTCGGCCACAGATACTTGTGCCCCCCTCCCCAGCCGGGCGGAGCAGGGCGCGCCTTGCGCGGGCGCGGAGAGGCCACGGCCGTCCTCGCTCACCTCGGTTTTCCTCTGGCTACCTAGCCCGCCGCCGCGCCGCCTCCGCCGACTTTTGTCCTTCCTCCTGCCCCCTGCCCCCTCCGCGGACGGGGGCTGCCACCGCCGCCGCTGCGCCCGNCCGGGGAAGGAGGGAGCCAGCGGCGGCTCCGCGGCCCCGCAGCCAGCGCAGGAGCCCGGCGCGGCCCCGCCGCCCCCGCCAGCCACAGGCAGCAGCAGCGAGAGCAGCGGGGCGGGCAGCGCAACCGGCCCCGGTGAGTGCGGGAGGCTCGGGAGATATCGGCGGGACGGGGGCGGGGGGACGAACCCCGC
>VWYI01048885.1:6739-35853 GCA_013399455.1 Anthoscopus minutus | reverse complement strand
CCCGCAAAATCGTTATATATTTTTCTCGGGATTAAAGGGAAAAGAGGAACAATATCTAATCTGATTGGAGTGCAGTACCGCGTAGCCTCGGTGGGCAGACGCGGGCAAGGATCAATGGGTGTGTAGCCATCAGTGCAGCACACAGTTCGAATCTGCAACTGAGATTTATGCAATTGGAAAGGAATCCAAGGAACAAGCCCCCTGGCCTGCTGGGTGTATATGTCGAGAAGTGGCAGCACTCGGGAAAACACGAGGGTGGAGCCGAGCTCATCACTTGATGTGTATATTTAGCGTGGTGGTAGTCCCACTGCCTCACGGAGGGACTACTTCCATGCTGGAAGTTATTCACATGCCTGAGTGATTTGCTGGATTGTGGCCATATGCAAAACACTAAACATAAGTGTCTACTTCTGTGCAAGCAAGAGATCTCACAAATAATTTTCCAGCAGATCCAGACCTCATAGTTTTAAGATAAAAGTGAAGAGAACTCTTTTGTTTCATTAAAAAAAAACCCAACCAACCCCACCAACAATTAACATCACTGGGACAACAAAAGCATAAAGGAGTATAAAGCCTTTCCTTTATGTAAAACCTTGATGGGCAATTTCACAGCTGCATTATCTGGAGAGGAGCAGGAATATACAAGCCTGTGCCGATGCAGTTTTCAGCCTTCTGAGCCACAAACTCTTGCATCTGCTTTTGCGGATGCAGAACTAAGGAATGAAGGAATTTCTTGCCAGGCTGGGGGAAGACGTGTGGGTGTGAGTGGGTCCCAGCCTGGTTGGTGCTCCTTTGAAGTCAGCAGAGTCTGAGCTGGCAGTGCTCAGTGCAAGAGCAGTTCCTAAACAAGTAGAAACTCTCCCTATGAGGTTTGGGGTGGTTGAATTCCCATGATTTCTCCAGGGAAGATCATGCATGCTTCCCACTCCTCAGCTGGATGGAAAGAAGTCTGGAGACAGAGGTGGCTTTTCTGCCTTCTTTCTTCTATATGCAGAGCCAAAGTCTCTGGCATTTCTCAATTCTTTTTTTTAAAAATTTTTTTAAAAATTTTTTTCCATACAAAGCAAAACAGAGTTTGAGTAAAATAATAGTATCCAGCTTTTGGCAATGCTTCCTATAAATTCATGGCTTTAGCCTGGACTCTCTCATGGCCAGACTGTAAATTTTCACGTCCTAACTCCCTGCGACAAATCACTAGCCCCAGTCATTGTTATTTCCTTCATCTTTCACATCCTTCTGGCAAAAACCTCCAACTCTGGCATTCTTTTCCCAAAACAGAAATTCCTACCACAAGGCCCATTGCCCTGAGAACATTTTTTAATAAACATTTTTGGAAAATGAAAATAAGATACATAAAGTATATGAATGCAAGAAACATCAAATGAAAACTTGGAAGGGGTTTCAAGTAGTATTACAAATAGGAAATAGCTTTCCAGAGATAAAAATACTCCATGTGTTTTGTTAACACCAACAGGCAGTTGGGCTTTATTCTCATGGTTTATTTGGATGTTAAGGGACACCTTTGTCCTACTTGACGTACTTGTAACTGCTGGCTGAGCCAGAAGGTCAGAGACTTTAGCTTGTAATCAGTGGGTGACCAGCAACATCCTCGACAAATAATGTTGGCGTGACACGATCAGGGCGACAATCATTCTCACATGTCAACAGCTATAGCTCAGTAAGTAAAGGACTTGGGGAGGGACGTTTCATAGCAATGATAATTTTATTTAGTCCCAGATCATGCACCTGAGATGCTGTTTAAAACTTCACCCCCTGATGCAGAGCAGAAACACTGGCTCCCACTGACAGGGGTGGTTTGGTTTTATTTTGGTTTGGGTTTTTTTCACAACAAAAAGAGATATTAATTACGTCTAAGAGTAGTCTCATTGCTCATTAAGTGACAGTTGTAGGTTCTCAGGAACTTAGCGGGTGTTTTGTTTGAATTATCTAGAGCACAGGACATGTTGCATTTTTCTGTCTTCTGAACAGAAAGGCTTCTGAAACTGGAGCACAGCTCTAACAATTCTTTCCAGGACAATGGAGTACTTAATTCTTGTGATGGCCAGGCACTGCTATTTGAGACCATTCAAATTCCCTCTGGTAGAGCTGGCAATTCTGGGGACATAAATAACACAGCTTGGGGACTGAAGCAAGCATTGTTTACATGGAAATATTATGGGCCTACACCGGTCAGTGTAGTGTTTTCCTCCGTGTGCTGGAAGGAGCAGAAGCTGTGACGTGCTTGTCGATTCAATGGGTCATGTATGCATGCACATAAATCCCATCAGCTTCCAATGGCATTTGAATAGGATGAGAACAACCCGACTCATACTGGAAGACAGCAGGAATGGAGCATGTGCCCACAGAACATGATGAGTCAGGACCAGGCTCCAAGGCTGGAGAGGAAGGAACGGGAACAGGTTCCCTTTATATGGCCTTAGACAGGCTCATTTAATCTTGCATGGCTGGGCAAGGAGAATAACTGGAGGTTCTATAGCGCCTTTCCAAACCAGAAAATACTTAATCTCTGGCCAGAGAAATCAATCAGCTATTGGGAGCCAGGGTATCCCTCATGTTTAGTGAGATAGATGAATTAAAAATGGAGAAAACCCACTAAAGGAACTCTGCGAAGGCTTTTTATGGGAGAAGGAAGAGACATGCTGTCCAGGCCATGAAGACCATGCTTACCCTGTGTGGAGGTTGCAGACATGAGCAGACACCATGCGGATGCATGTTAGAAACATGTTACATTAGAAGTCACAGAGTGGTCCCCTTCTGTCTTCTGTCTGGAGAAATGAAGCCAAAGAACAAAAAAGAAGAAAAGATGAAACTGCTTGAGAAGAAGAAAAGAGAACTTATTTCTGGTTCCTGTGAGATGTCTCGTGCCACAAGAAGAAACCTCCATCACATACAATGTCACTGAAACCAATGTGCAGTCATTAAGAAAAATCTATATGCTCTCTAGATCGGCTCAGGGGTGGTATGTTACAAGAGTGACAATTCTGAATCTAATTCTTTGGTGATGTAACCCAAGTAATTTTTTTTATGACTTACTTTAGTGGCACATTTTCACTTTCTTTAAAGAAATCTAATTGTAATAAGCCTGCAGAGGGAAAATGGGACAGCTAAATTGGTAGTCTTAATGTAGATTCCATAAAGGTAATGAAGATACTCATAATTTATTCTTTGTTATTCTTCATGGCCTCTGATAAATTTCACTGCAAAATTTAGTTGTATATACCAGCAGAGCATGTGAAGTGTTGTTGGCAGAATGCCTATCCTGATTACCCTAGAGGATTAGGAATGTCAGGCTGTTATGAACGAAAAAGCAGAGCCTAGAACAAGCCTCAAGAAATAATGTTCCAGTCCTGTCCTGCCATTTTTTCCAAGTGCAGGGTTCTTGAGAAGGTACCTGTTTGAGAATTTGCTCTCAGAGCACTGAGGTCTCTCAGAGGTACAAAGAAAAGCCTCCCGCTGGCCATTAGGACATGTGTAATCTGAAGCTAGAAATATGGACTTCAGCCAAATGAGTGAAAAGTATAGAATCACAAAAAGCAGTTCTTGGTATCTTGGCAAGAAACCCAAGACAGCATCTGACCCTCGTCTACTACACATAATGCTACAGCCCCACACTGCTGAGCTCCTAAAGGCACGACATCAGATACATAATCCTGGCTCTGTGATCAAACCACTGCCATGCAATCTGGAGTAGTAACTGGTGTTGGACACACAGTACCCCAAGGGGCTCTTGATGTTTTAGACTGTAGCCAAGGCTCCACAACAGTGGCTGTTGACAGGAGGCACAGTAGTAACCCCGCTTTCAGCTGCTTCCCAATCTCCCATATTCCCCTGTGAAGTGTTTATGGATGGGAGATCTCCTTCTGAAAGTGAACTCTTACCAACTCCCTCTGTGAGCAAAACCCCAAGGGAGCTGGTGGCTGAGTTAGGTTTGAGCCCCCAGCATCAAGAGAGCAAGACAATTGCTGGATAATATGGGAGCACGCAATGATCCTATCTTTGCCTTTAGCAAAGAGGGTCACACAGGCACACCCTGTCTCCTGGACCCTTCCACACAGAGGGCCCTTGGCCATGGTGTTACCGGCCCATCCTAAAATTTGGCAGGTTCTGAAGCTGAGCCTAGCTGACTAGGTTACAAATAGGCTGTACATATGCTGAACTCAGTGAAATGCAGGACAGCAGCACTAGGTCGTGTTTCAGGCACATGGACAAGGCCAAGCCACTAAGATAGTGTTCAAACAGAAGGATCTGGGGTGCTTCAAGGCTTTCAGATCCAAGTGTATATCCTGGTCCTCTAGACAGGTGTAATGCTTTAAGCAGTCAAAGACATGTTGAATGAACCTATGGATTCAACCACAGGAAGGAAACCAGGTAAGCAAGCAAGCTTAAAGGGAATTACAGTGTGTTCTCATCAGGTTCCTTGGTGTGTGCCAAAGGAGATGGGCATCCAGAAGGTCCCATGTAGCTCATATGCCATGCAGACATTCTTTTTCAGTTGCCCTTTGAGCAACAGTTACCTAAGTAGAGTAACAATTATCTCCCATATGGTGTAATGATAAAAGCGCATTAGTGTTTGAGAAATGCTCAGCTAACTTGGTAAGGAAGAGCATTTCAGCGTATAGACAACAAATTAAATCCCTAATTTCGATCTAGAAATGGGTACTTCCTATGTATTATGCACATTTTATTTTTTGTACGTTTTTTTTTTAGTTGTTTTTACTTTTTGTTATTGTTATTGGTTTTTAATGTATAAGATTAGTGTTCCAACCCCATACCTTTTATTCTGGTGAAAAACATAACCTTCATTAAATTGTCTGGAGACAAAGTGGTTTGTTTGCCTATAAACTTGAAACTGGCTACATTCATTAAAGAACCACAAAAGGTTTCAATCAAAAAGAAAAGCATTGCTACAGGAAAAACTGACTCAGAATGAACAGCCACCTCACTGCAATATCATTTAGAGAAGACTTTAATTGGCTGGGACAGATTTATAATAATTAATAAAACTAACTCATTATCTGAGACAGGGTATCTACAGCATACAGCATGTCTCTCTGTGAAATTGTAGACGAGTGTGAGCTGATTACATTACATGAAAGTAGTGGGGTGAAGCAGGACGTTTGGTCCAAATACATGTAAATAGAGTACCTAACAGTTTAGGAACTATGGCATGAGTGATTTATACCTCTCTGCTTTGTCAAATCAAATTGACCAAGTCAGACCTTTTCATTTGGTCTTCCTAAGGAAAAGCGCAAAGCATTTTAGGGGCTTGTCTCCAGAAAAAGTGCCACAATGGTAGAAATGTCAACTTTTCATTTTTCCAGTGGGTGGTCTGCTGCAAAATTCCCAAAAGGCAAAGGATCTAGAGCTAGACAGAGCCTCTCTTAAGCTAAAGTGTTTAAGAGATTTTTTACATGTAATTTAAGATGTTTGCTGAGAAACAGAGGCTCTGATTTAACTATTTGCAGCTTATGATTTTTCCATTAGAAAATCTTATGGAACCATCAGCACATTCCATATTTGACTGACCACAAAATCACTTTTTTCCCTCAAATCTGTTGCCCCACAGCAACGGTCTTTCTCCTTTCTCATTAGGCTTGTGCTTCTTCTTCTCCTTTCTCATTAGGCTTGTGCTTATTTGGAAATTGTCAGCTAAGACACTCAACCTTTATCATTCACACTATGCAGTATGAGCCTCTAAAAATATTGCCACTAGCCTTTTTGGGGGCAATTTGCAAAACAAGGATGTCATCTGGAAGTCTGGGCAGACTGACATCTCTGCTTAATATTTCACACAATTCCTCCAAAAACCCAAAAGTTTCACTCACTCCTTTCTGTGCAGAGCCCTTTCTCTAACAGCCTGGAAGATCAAACTGAAGAGAAGGTGAGCAGCAGTTAGCATTCTTGCACATATAAACTTCTGAGTCATCCCAAAGATGTTGGAACTGCATTGCAATAGGCAACTACACCTAATTGTCTCCTTTATTTAAGTATTATTTTTTTTGTAGGAAATATATAACTTTTGTTTGACAGTGCGACAGGGTGGTCCTCTTTAAGTAGCCAAAAGGACCTGGAGCCAGTTTTCCCTCCTGCTCACTCCAGTAAGCTCTTTTTAAGGAAGTAGATGTGCGAAGGAACAGCAGACAAGATAGAGACTGGAGCCAGATGTTCCTCTGAGAGCTGCCTCCTGACTGGGATACAAATCCAGCTGTTTACTGACTCAGGGGGATTCCAGGCAGAAAGCCCTGGGATTTGCCATGTGTGTGCGAGAGAAAGGCACAAGATTCTCTCCCCTATGCTTACTCTCATAAGCCTGCAGATGCAGGGGAAAGTGTCTGCTTGGCTGGGAAAAGGATGCTGTGAGGATGATGAGCATATGTCATACAAGCCTTTTGGGAGAAAGTCTCAGCTTCCCAAATTGTGTAGATGAGTTAGGCAGGCACATTCCTCCTCAGACCTGTGTCAAGAAATCCTGTTCTCTGAAGTGAACTGCTGCCTTAGACAGTCTGGGCATTTGTCTAATTTATGGGAAGAATGCCGAGGAAACTGCTCTACTGTGGATATGCTGCAAGCTGACAACTTGCACCTAGCTTGTAAAATATATTAGATAATTCTGGACAAATTTACAAACAACTTCTAGTCAGGATAATAAACTGCTCTGCCAAAGTCAACATAGGCTGTAGCACATATTATATCACCACTAAAATACACCTTCCCTCCAAAAATTATGTTTCAGCCCCAGAAAACCTCACTACTCCAAACAGGGTTTAATTCCATTGATTCTGGGGGAAGACAGAGCTTCTCTGCACTACTCGTCTATAGGTCAAAGACCCTAACCAAAAGTCTGGTGGAATGTGACTCCACGGGCTGTACAAATTGCTTGCTTGGAGATGTCTAGGGATAATAAGCCATGAAAAATAAAGAAAAGTCCATTTAGGGTGTTTTTTTATTTTATACTTTTTTCAGTGTTCAGGAACAGGTATCACACATGTAAGTTAATACACGTGAGCCTCTTGCTTACAAGTCCTGGAGAGATGCACCATAGCCCAGGACTCTGAAACAGGCCTCTGCACTCTGTACCTGTTCTTATTCAAGTGTGTTTCATTATGAGACAGTGCCAGTGAGAATTATCCACACTGGAAAAACTAGGGCAGGTTGTGGCTTTTTGCTGCTGAGCAGTCATGTCATTCAGCTGCCTCTAAATTACCTTCTCAGGCACAGACGTCTTGGTGAGCTGTAAACCACCTGGGTTATTTGTCCTCAGCCACTCCACGCTGTGTGTGCAGGTTAAAGGGAGGGAGCTTTGCAGACTTTGGTCTGTGTGGCTCAGCACGCCTGTGTTGTCTGTGAGCCCTGGAGCTGGCCATCACCAGAGGTACCCAGTCCCTGGGACAACCCCACTGCCAACCCAGAGCTGTCAGCATGGGTGGCTGAGGTCCAGCACTGCAGCCAGAGCCTTGGCAGTTCTGCAAGCTCACTTTCACTCACAGCCAGGATTAGGAGAACCTCTCATCCTCCTTGATAAAACCCAGCATGGGAGTGGATTTGACCTGCTCCTAAGCCAAGTGCAGCTCAGCAGCCACAGCTTGGCCAGCTCTGCTACACCCCACATCTTCATGGTTTTGAGGCTTGTCTCCAAAAACTTTGACTGCAAAGTGGCAACACTGATTGCTTCAGCTTCTAGATATGAAGGGCGGGAGAAGTGAAGTAGCAGAGAAGGAGGGATTACTGTTTCTCCGACTAACACCCCCTCTGGAAAAATAGCTTATTAGTATTTTATACTAGTGCTTTTAATTGGTTGTTATTTGCTGGCTTTGCAATACAGTAATCCCAAGGAAGACGGGTTCACATTCAGCTAAGCACTGCTAGCTAGCACAAGGTGAGAAATTCCCTGCTCAGAAAGACTGCCATTTAAATAGATAAGGCAAATTGTAGGAGGAGAAACAGAGCTAGAGGAAAGTGAAAAGACTTGCTCAAGGTCACATGGCAGATCAGTGGCAGATCAACAAAACAGTCTGGTTGTCTGAAGTGCCAGTCTGCTGCCTTGGGAAATCTTTAGAAAAAGGTCTCTAATAGCTGTAGCTATCCTCATGCCTATAGTGTCCCTCTGCAGGTGATATATCATAACTCAAATTCTGACATCCCAGAAATAAGAGTTCCATACTTCATGCACTTAGAGCATGATCCCCTAATGTGGCTAATTTGAAAGTGAAATGGTTTGTTACATCAGTCATTTATTTTTCAAAATCAAATTTTGTAAAGTGTAGGTGAACTGAAGTCTATTTTTTTCTGTGCTGAGAGGACCATGCTAGTGACCATAATCTTGGCTAAAATATAGGATAAGGAACTCTTTGTCCTTCTCCCCCCCCACACACCATGTGCTATTTTGAGTTGGCATGCGTTTACAGAGATAACATTTGATGTCATAGTTGCCACATTTGACAGAGAAAAGCCTGAGAGAACCATTAACTATAGGACGAGTCAGCAATCTAAGGTATCTTTGTCCTTTGCTAAATGATTAGCTCAAAGCAATGCTCCATCTGAAGTTTCCAGCCCAAGAAAATCCCACAAACAAACATTCTAATAGCTATTATAAAATAAAGAGTCCTTTATATGTAACAGAATTTTACAACTGTGCAAAATCAACTCATCTTTATTGCCCACTAGAAAAATATACTTATTTGTATTCATTTCTAAATGCATTACAGCAATGTTAACTACAGATTTGAAAGCATCAGTGAAAGAGAGAATAGAAACTAGAGACAAATAGGAGTCAGGATGCCAGATGTCTGTTTCTGTTCTACTGCTTGGTTGCTTTGTAACCCTGGGTATGTTGCTTAAGCTCCCCGCCTCAATGCATCTATATGCAAAGTGCAACAATAATTTCTCAATCACAGAAAGATTCAACTTCTTTTGGCATAGATCCAGACCCTTGACCCTTCCAGGAATCTGCTTATGAAGATTCTGGGAGAAGATTTTTTCTCCCCAATAAACTGTGAATTCTATGGGATCATGTTCAGTAGACAAGATGCTGCACCAAAAAGAAGCGCTGCATGGAAACTGCACTCCTAGGATACTGCTGGTTATAGCTGCTTTGAAGTCCCTTCAGAGGGAGGATGTTGCTCGTCCATCATGAAGACCCAGACTGGACTTTATTCCCTTAGACACCTTTAAGCAATCAGAGCAGTCACTGATATTTTTGCCTGCAACTCAGTTGTTTTCTTGCAGCCATAGCTGAAAAGGAAAGATGGGAATAGGATAGGGACAGCTTAATTTGCCTGTGTAGGAGATAGGAAGACAGCACACAGGAGGTTCTTTGGATATCTTTGGGATCTCAGCAGCTGGAAGAAGATCCCATTATGAAGCACAATTAAATTCACTGCTAATGCATTAAGGAAAGCGAGATAATTTTTAACACACTACTTGTGAAATATGTTCCTTGAAGAAGTGCTTTAGCAAAAGGTGTGACACAGATGCCTGTATTAGTAGCTGTTGTTATTGGGAAATACAGCACTACACTGCTGTCCACTAGAATGTAAAATTGCCTCACGTAAATGACTATTTTAGGGAGTTAAAATTTTTCCATGCTTTCCTTTATAGAAAAAACATCCATGATGGTTATCTATCTTTGGTTGCCTATTTATGTATCTTTTGGTTAAAGATTCAACACAAATGGCTCAGCCAGTGTTTCCAGGGATAATTAAATTAATCTATCATTTGGCTAATTTTCCAAAGACAGTAAAAAACTCTAATCCTGCAGAAGGGCAATGACTTGTATATGCTTACGAGCAGGGACGTTGATTTGCTGAAAAGGAACATGCCCTTTCCTTTCCTAAATATTATCAGCCAAATTTCTAAAATTCTAGTTTGGATGTACTCTACAAAGACTTCTTAGAGCTGGGCAGCTAAATTATCTGACACTCACTCATGTGGTTCCCCCACATCTTGCATCAAACTGTGGCTGCTGCAGGAAACATGCACCGATGTGTTACAAAGCCAAGCTGCTGCAGTACACCCCAGCCAGCTCCCTGCACTGATGGCAAGACAGGGCTGCTGCTTGCTTCACTTGGAACCACCCAGGCATCTGTCAAACAGACCCGCAGGCTGTCCTTCTGAACCCCAGCTATCCAGCCCAGGCTCCACTGGGCTGGGCAGGCTTTCCCTTGGCCAGCTTGGAAGATCATCTTAAAGAGAGTTTGTGGTCAAGTGACAGCTGGAATCACCACTTTTTTTTAAAGCAGAACTTGACAAAAGAATTCATTTATCCAGACTAGGCTGAAATTTAGGGAGGGCTGAGCGCTTTCTCTGTAGTGATGTTGGGGAACTAAACATTGCTTGAATCAGAACACTCACAGCCCGAGACCACAACAGCCCGAGACAGCACAGACAAGGGCACTGTGGCATTAGGAAGAACTGTGATGGGTGATATCCACTCTGGAGGGTGTGTGAGTAGTGGGCAATCAGCACAGAAAATGAAGGCAACAAGAGTGATTTTGGTTAGAGGAGATTTTCATCATCACGGTGAAGAGTATGCTGAGGGGAGTGCTCAGCCTGAGTAGGCCCTGCTGCCTGCATCACCTCTGCCACAGCCATGCAAAGCCAGGCTGCTGTTTCAGCCCAGGAAGGGCTCAGGGCTGAGGTGGCAGCAGCTGTGGCTGTAGAGGAAGCAAGACTGTCACTATCAGTTGTGCGGGGAATGACATTATTCCATCCCCAGGATTTCGCACGTAGGAACACAGTTCCAGCCCATCTCATTCTTCCCTCTGTGGTAAACCAGGCCACCTCTGTCTTTCTCTTCTTCCCCCAGGAGAAGAAAACACATTTTTGCTACACAGGTGAGAGCCTTAAGCTGAAGATTTACTCATGGGTGGGAGCAGGGGACCAAAGAGCAGTTCTGGTATGCAGCCTTCAGTTCGAGGATGGTGCCTACATGCTTTAGGACTGACAACTCTTTAGCCTCACACCGTGCACATAGGTGTGACGCATACATACATACACATATGTGTGTCCCAGCAATGTCCCCAGCCCATGTCACATCAGTACCTTGCTGTGCAATACTTCTCATGCCTGGCATGGAGCTGCAATGGGCCCTGGGATGGAGAACACAGTGGCTCTGCCAGGAGTCAGCATTGGCTGCTAGTAGCTTATATCTCTATACACGAGCAATGTTATACTTATGCAGGGAGATTACAACTCATTTTTATGATGGCTAGAGAAGGGAGGGGTGGGGAGTTGGGGTTTGAGGATGTTTGTAATCAGTGCCCCTCAGATATTTATATAGAAGAGGAGGCTATCAATGTGTTGGCCCTAAGGTAACACCAAGCTACACAATTTTCTTCAAAATCCTTCTTCAAACCCTATTTTGTCCAGTAAAAATAATTGTTAGACATGTTAATGGTGAATAATTCCAGTGGAATTTGTACCATGTAAGCTAAGTACCTGAAGAACACACCTTTCTGGTATTCCAAATTTTGTAGAAAATTCTTGACTTTACCCTCTCTGAGCTTACTTTACCATGACAAAACCAAAGACAACACTCTTCCTCTTTGTCTTACCTGGGAAAATTTTATTTTCCCTCTAAGAAAATAGAGAAAAGAACAAAAGAAAAAGAAGGAAGATCAAAATAAGCAAACAGAATTAGATTGTTTTTTCCTTAAAAACTTTGAACATTAAAAAGAAAAAAAAAGCTCACATCTGTTATTTATAAAATTCCATTTTAATGTGATTTTTTTTTACTGGCTCACAGTCAGATGACAAAAATGCAAATTAGACACAAGAATTACATGTTGTACCAGTAAGTGCTAGAGTCCCTGAAAGAATATAGCAGTGATTACCTTTTTCCTAAAGATTTGGCAAGGGAGGTATGATTGGAATAGGGATAGAAGAAGCAGAGGTAGCTGGAGAACAAAGAGAAGAGTGATTAATAGAATACAAGTCTCTTTATCTTCCCTGTTTCAAGATACCAAAAATATTCAGGTGAGTAATGAAAATGGCAAGTACGCATTACATCCCTGATGAGAGCCTCAGTCAAATGAAACAAAGTTCCAGATAAATCCATTTTCTTCTTCAGATTAATATATTCAAAAAGGCACAAGCTTGTCAGCCTGGGCACTAGACTTATTTTTAAACATTTATCTAGTCAGCATGCCAAGCTCCTTGATATGCTCACAAGCAAAATTCTTAAGCCCAGTGCTTTATAGCTGCAGAACGGCACTGTGGCCTTCCTTGGGAAGTGCATTATTTGGCTGTGTCTGCACACGGGAGCTGTGTCTCTTCCACCACTCGGGCATAAGAGCACAAACACAGCCATTCCCCTCTGCCCCATATCATGAGTGCCATTATACCAACATAAAGACCCCATACCGATGTTGTTATTCTTCACCAGGAAAAGGAATGAATTACAAGCACCTTCCTGCCACTGTAAGTGCATTGATACCAGGAGCTGTAGATGAAGTTAAAAGACCCCCCTTGTGCTTCCCCCTCACCAGGTTTCTCACACAACCGACACAGTTACACTTGTACAAAATCTAGCTATAGAGCAGGCTTTCATGGACCAAGAGTCTTTACCCTTTTTTAATCCACTTAGACTAACAGCAGTGTACTGCTAATTCACGTGGCAAAGGGCAAAGGGCTTTTTGCAAGGAACAACTTTTCCTTGTAGCAAAAATAGATGAACCCACTTTCCTCCAAAGAATTGATTACTGGATGCCTTTGTGGATTTTGTACAGTGATCTGCTCATGTGAATTAGGTGTAGTTTGATGGATGCAGAGGCTTAACCCCCCTTCCTCCAGCCAAATGTGGGAAAGGAAGAAATTTGTGCTTAAGCTGAAGATTGCAAAAACAATGCAACATCACTATTTATTTTTTTACACATAACATATTTGGCTTTACATATAATACAAAACATTTAAAAAAACCAGCAATACAGAGCCCTCTGAAGTTTCCTAAAATGACTGTAATGCTAAGAATCTCAATCCCCATTGATCTGGCAACATATTTAATGGGAAACAAATAAAACCATAACTTTTTAAAGAGATAACTTAGTCTTGTTAACCCTGCTGCTAGTCCAAAGGAGCCTTGGACCCTTAAAGAAGTTTCTTATGAAATGGACAACTAAATATTATGGATTTATTAAATATTAAAGTATTATGTATGCTTTGGTGCACTTTACATACATACTTGTTTAGATTGGGTTTTAAGCCACTCAGGATTTTCAATAGAAATCAAGCATTCCAGAATCCAAGCTATTGTTGCTGCCTCAGTTAAGCTAAGCTTCTAAAGGAATTTTTAGCTATTACATGGTCTCCTATATGCTACTTACCATTCAATGACATCAGTGCTATCTGCAATAAAAATAGGTGCTGCGATAATTCTAAGAAAACAGAAATATATATCTGTATACACACACACACACTGTCAGGCACTGCCAGAAATGATTGTAAACTGGAAGGCAGGTATGTGAAGGCAACTTGTACCCATGTTTGTTTAGTATTTTAAAATCTCCTTTCTTTCTGGAAAATTTCTTGAAGCACTGGGAGATCCCTCAGCAGCAATTAAATGAATATGCAAATATTTTGAAATTTCTAACACTAGTTATACCTATAAAAGCTCAGTGATATTCACATAATTAAGGTCAGGCTTCAGTGCTTTGCTGAAAAACCAAGCAGATTTTTGCCTACCCTCTTAGCAAAGGAGTTACCTCAATGTTAACAAAAAGACTTTCTGTATGAACTGGTTATTAGTCACATTCTGTCAGTCTGTCAGATTTTGCTTCCTCCTTGCCTGACAGCACATCTACTAAATCTCTATTCACCTGTAGACTAAAGCAAGTAGAATAAACCAGGACTGGATGCTTTTATATAAATCACTACCAGAAAATTTCAGTCTGCAACAAGTAAACTCCAACCTCGAGGACTAGTAGAGATTAAGACTATAGAAAGTTTCTTCCACTATTCAATGACATTTGAAGTTAGCCTTACATCTACACTCACTTGCACTTAGCATTCTTTTTAAATTTTCCACTAAAAATTGAGATTTGATTTTCTCAGCTGTAAAACATCAGCAGCAGTAAAAGCGAGGTTTTTCTTGCAGGTTGTGATAGAGATGAAAATTGCCCAGCCCTCCTTTTCCTCTTCCCTGCCTTGGGGTCAGTTTCTTACCCTGTGATAAATGGCACCTAGATCCAGGCAGATCCTGCTAGTACCGCCAGCACGGCTTCCTTAAGCATACCATTGTGCTCTCTGTACCAGCACGTGGCCGGAGCCTGGGGGAGCGTGAAGCACAGACCTCCATCCAGCCTCCCGAAATGCAGCGAGGGTATGGGCATAAGCCATCCTTCGTGTGTGTGTGTCAGATCTGAAAAATACCAGCTGATTTTTGTTTCAATAAGGCACAAAGCCAACCCCATCTCCAACAAACTGTGGCGCTTGTAATTTCTGCTCATAACAATAATTTTGGTCAAATACATGTGAGAGGTGGCAGTGATGTTATTTCACTTACTAAAACAGAACTTTTCAGCTCTCATCCTGCAAATTGTATCACGCAGTTGGTGCTCCATAGAAAGAAGGCTCCTCTTTAGTGGACCAGATGGCAAGTTAAGGGCTTTTAAAGGCTGTATCCAAAACCCACCAGAGCAAACAGACTCAGTGATCTGACATACAGAGACTGCTGAGCACGTGAAACAAAGACCCAGCTTCTGCTCACACAGATGCACAAGCCGATCATTTGGGCTTTGTGAGGAGGGATTAAATCCCAGTGGCTGTGCCTTGCCTGTGGGGCAGTGGTTCTCCAAGTTACCGCAGCTCAGGGAGGTCGCTCTGGCTCCCTGCTAGTCCGCAGACTCCCTTTCCTCCCTCCAGACTGGGCAGCGGCAAAGTAGAGGAATCACATTCCCACATTTCACCCCAACACAGAGTCACGACGTAGCTGAGCCAGACAGCAGGACCCAGGAGCTAAGCAGTACTCGGGGTCAGACTGCATAAACACAGTCAGTATTAAATCCGTATTATTTGCTTTCGCTGCAGTGCCTTGGGTCTCTGAGAACCTTACTGTGCCAGGCACTGTATGAGTCCAGAACAAACTTACCCCAATATAGAATTTGAATAAGGACAGTATTGAACCGTGACAGATTTAGAACACAGCCTTTAAAGATATCATTTAAAATGTTTGAAATCCCTGTGTTTTTGGAACAACACCATCCCCCACCCCTTTAGAGGGGAGATCTTGTCAGGCACTAAATAAATGTTTACAGAAAGGTGTTTATGACTCTACATTAAATAATAGTTTTAGATGGAAATGTTGACAGAGTCTGAGTGCTAGCAATGCTTCTCAGAATCTCGATGCACCTGGGAATTTATTTCCTTTTATAGCCTATGATAAAAAAAGGGAATAGCTTATCCATGTTTTAAAATCTCACATCAAGGGCCAACCAAAATGATCTGTAATTCCTGAAAACAGGAATTTCTACTGGAAACAGGAACAGAACCTCTACTGTAGATTTTTCAGCAGAAAAAACATTATAAAAATCATCTCCATATGTCACACAAAATCCTTTTTCTGTTTACAACTCCTTGTTTCAGAAGCTGGAATTTTTAACTATCACTGTCTTTTCATTTCTCTATTCCTCTTGTTTGTCTTTGTATCTTAAAACGTTGAGAAAAGTCTCCTTAATTTTGACCCACCGGTGGCCCAGCTAAGCGCTGAGCTAATATTGACTAATATTTCAAAATAAATTGCTCCCTCTAGTGAGATCACGGCAGTACTGATGTCTAGAAGATGTGCCTGAAAACTGCTTGAATGTGTTTCTCCGTACCACTCGATTAAGCAGCTGGGTCGTTATGGATTTGATTCTGTGCTTCTTACACAAAACTCCAGATGATCTCCAGAGGAGGCTTGCCTAAGCAAGGAGTGCATTATAAGGCCTTCTGCATTTAAGATAATATTATTTACAAAGGCTTATGCCTTCTACACCATTAAAATCTTCCCTTAAACAATGCACCAATTAACTAGCAGACCTTTCAAAGAGCACACTAGCTTGCCGAATGCTAAAGCCTTTGCTATGAATAAGTTTTATGCAAACAATACTGTTATCACCATCTTCTTCATTTCTGTCACCTCCAAGTTGCTTGGAAAAAAAAAAAACAACCGAAAAACAAACATTATCCGATTTAAGACAGACCTCACTCCAAACATTATCTGGGTGCTTTAATTTGTTCCCCTGCATCCAGCATGTAAAACAGGACCATTAATATGGCATATTTTGTGGTATCTTCAAAAGACTCCTGAGGAGAAAAACCGCATTTAAAGAGAACAGCGTTATCGTTCTTTCTACCTCCTTCTAGCCTGCTGGCATGATAGTATCAGAAGTAAAGTGTTTCATAAGGAAGAGGTTGCCCTTTCTCGCTTTGATAAATACCCAGGAAACACTCTGGGAATAAATCCCGGAGAGGCCAGGGCCGGTGTGCTGGGATGCCTCTCTGCTAGTTTGTGGGAGACATTCATGAGCAACACTACCCCGAAGCTGGCTGTGCAGCGGTCACGAGTGCTGCGGCCACCAGCTCCCTCCCTGAGCATCTGTGCCACACGGGCTGGGGAGCCATGCAGCACCTCAGAAGGCCTCCGCCGAGGCAGTGTGCCCTCCCAGGACACGTGGACAGCAGCTCCCCGAGCAAACCCATGCTCGCAGGGAAGTAAAACGAGAAACTGGTGTTGTTCCAAGCCAGCCTGCTCTCTGCTCCCTTCTGCCTGCTGGCAGGACGGGGCCCGCTGTGGCAGAGGCCGGGAGCCCGCGCTGCCAGAGCTGCTCTGAGGGCTCAGGGCAGAGGGTGCCCACCAGCACGGCCGAGGCGATGCTGAGAGCAGCAGCAGTGTGAGCTCTGCTGGCTGCGGCAGGGTGATTTCATTAGCGGCACAGCCTGATTTCATTAGCGGGGTGATTGGATTAGTGGCTGTAAGAAGAGCAGCCGGCCACCCACCCCTGCCCTCCCGGGTGCACCAGTGGTGTGGGGGGGCTCGACCCGCCCAAGGTTTGGGTGCTGCCCAGCCTGGTGCAGGGGAATGTGTGCTGCAGGATCAGCCTTTCCTTCTCCCCCCTATTGCCCTGCCTGGTATGTGGAGACGCAAAGGCTTGTCAGGCTCTTGGACCTATAAGAGAGATCTATATCCCTTCATGATGGTGACCTTAGGAGAGCCAGGGATGGGAGATGAAGCCAGAGCCACCCTAGGTGCTGGGAGAGGTGCAGCTGCCAGGGATGCTGGGCTACAGAACCCTGCTATGCTGCGGTGCAGGGCCTTTCCTGCACTCTCAGGAGAGGCTTTATACTTCAAAACCGTGAACCAGTAGCTCAACTGGTGTGAGATGAGAGACTGGAACAGGCCTCAGCCCCCTCAGACTGCATAAGAGTAAGGCTGCCCCATCATGGGAGGTAGGTGTGAGGGGAGGCAGCAGACATGCCTGAATACTGGGACCGGATGTTCAAACCCTCCTGCCTGCCAGGGTGAGCTCTGCCCCACCACTGAGTGCAAGGATTTGTTCTCCATAGCCCATGGGAAGCCAGCCATGAGAGGGAGCCCATCCCTCTGGCAGCTTCTCCTTCCAGCCTGCCTGGCCGGCTGAGGGAGAGGGGCTGCACTGCTTGTGCAAGGTGCTGCTGTGTGGTGCTGAGAGGACAGGTGCCTGCTGCCTTGCCTGTCCTTCCTGGGGCAACATTCCTGAACTCTCCCGTCTCTCCAGCCTCCCTCTGTAATTCTGCAAAAGTGTTGCTGAAATGCTGAGGATACAGACACTATCATGACTGTGAACCTGGGTTCATTTTCTATAAACAAAGCTTGACTGGCCAGAGCAATTCTTCAGAGCTCTGGGCAGAGCCATGTCTGCAGGAGAGAAGCTGTCACGGGTAGAGGAAGATGAGTCCTCCTTCTGTAAATGAAAAAATTATTTAAAGACAGGTGCTCAGGCTTCTTAAACAAATATTTCCCAACTTCTTTTCAGTGAGGAATAAAAGAACATATGACTCCTCCAAAGCAGTGGATTAAAAAACAAACATAAGCCTGTTTTGGAAATCCTAAGGGCATTGTTGTGGGCTACTGGCAGAACTGTGAGGGGACACTGCCTGGCTTTGCCATTCCCAGCCACACCTCAGGCAGCCAGAGCTTGTTGTGGGTCCTGCCATGATACCTCAGCATTTTGCTGAGCACGGGCCCTGCACACAATCACAGGTGCTTGTTTCCACAGTCCCTCAAAGCACAATTGGGTGTATTTGTGTGTGTATGTCCAAAAAGAAAAACAAGTTTGCAAGAAGCTGAAGTATCTTCTTAATGTCTCAGTTGCTATTAGTGAAAAAAGTTAAAAAATACCTAGCTCTGAATGATATTAAGGAGTTTGTGGGCATTTATGATTGTTGCACATTACACATACTTGGTTAGGAACTGCTTGGGGTAAAATAGCCATCATGCCAGAATCCAACATGCCTTCTATATACAGATGTGTATGCAATCTTGTTGTGACTGTCTTGTGTTCTGAGTGTTTGGCCTTTTGATTCATCATGGTACTGCCTACTGCTTTTTGAAACATAAATTATATTTTCAGCAATCTCTAAGGTTGGTTGGAGGTTGGTTTTGGTACCAGTGCTGTTTAACATCTTTGTCAGCAACATGGACAGTGGGATTGAGCACACTCTCAGGCCTCTTGCCAATAACACTCAGCTGTTTGGTGTGGTCAATGCACTGGAGGGAAGGGATGCCATGCAGTGGGACCTTAACAGGCTTGAGAGATCTTGGGTGAACATCATGAATATCAGCAAGGACAAGTGCCAAGGTCCTGCACCTGAGTCAGGGCAATCCCAAGTACAAATGCAGGCTGAACAGAGAATGGATTTAGAGTAGCCCCGAGGAGAAGGACTTGGAGATGTTCGTGGATGAGAAGCTAAACATGACCAAGGAATGTGTGTTTGCAGCCCAGAAAGCCAAACTGTCCCGGGCTGCGTCCAAAGCAGTGTGGCCAGCAGGGTGAAGGAGGGGATTCTCCCCTTCTACTCTGCTCTCATGAGATCCCACCAGGAACACTGTTCAACTCTGGGGCCCCTTGTATAAGAAGGGCATGGACCTGATGCACCAAAACTGGTATAGGGTCACAAAGATGTCAGAGGATGGGAGCACCTCTCCTGTAAAGACAGATTGAAAGAGTTGGGGTTGTTGAGCCTGGAGAAGAGAAGGCTCTGGGAAGACCTTGTAGCAGTAGGGAGACTAGGGGGAAGCCTACAAGAGAGATGGAGAGGAGCATTATACAAGGGCATAGGACAGGGGGAATGGCTTTAAAAGCAGAAAGAGAGTAGGTTTACATTTGATGTTAGGAAGAAATTCTTTATTGCGAAGGTGGTAAGGCACTGGCACAGGCTGCCCAGAGAGGCTGTGTTGCATCACTGCAAATGTTCAAGGGCCTTTGAGCAACCTGGTCTAGTGGAAGGTGTCTCTGCCTGCAGAAAGGGGGTTGAACTAGATAGTCTTTAAGGGCCCTTCAAACCCAGGCCATTTTATGATTAAGATGGTTAAATGTAACCTTAAAAAGTGACATAGAAGCTTATTATATGGGTTGGTTGTTATTGTTTTTGCACCTATAATTTTTAGCCTTTATGATTACCATTTATTCTAGGTTAAGTAGTTCTATGCAGTGTTACTTAGAAGCCCCTGTCTGCCTAGTGACTGGTCTCTAAGACGAATTTTGGGCTGTTTTGTTTATTTTTGAAGATGCATTATAAATAAGTCAAGGAGGTGTTTCTGGTTTTGCTCGCTGCGTTAAAGCCAGTATAATTAACTGTAATGACTGCCAACTGTCACTAGAGGCTGCCCTTAATACACTGTGAAGAAATAAAAACAGGGAAAAAATTCACTACATGTCCTCTATCTCCCATAAAGTAGGTTTTTTTTCTTTCTTTAACAAGGGGAAAAGAAGTTCATCGCCCTGATATTCTTCATGATTATCCTATTTATTTTCATTGCTAAAGATTTGTTTAACCATAAAGTCACTCGAGCTATTGCAATCCAATGCAAGAACAAACCATATTTCCCAGACCACCAAGACTCACTGTTTTTCTAGTGAACACAGCAAACAGATGAATTTTTTTGTATTGCATTTTAAGAAATATTTGAGCAATAACTCCTAAAATGATAGTTGGAAATTTATCTTTTGCTTTAACATATGTTTTTGGGATAATACGTTTTCCATAGTAAAAACTTAATGATACTTCACTAATACATTTTCTGATGCTTGCTTTTTTCCCTGTCCCTAATCTTCCCCATCTGATTTGTCTTGGACAGATTGCATTAATCTCCTATGCAAGGAGTCCTGAATAAAGAGTAAAAATACCTTCAATATTATGCAAAGAACTCCTAAACATTTTCTGCAGAACTGTTAGCCTCTAGGCCAAGAGTGTTTAAATAAACAAAACACAAGCTCTGTGTGTGTCACTAGGACATGGGCACCAACTTGCTTTGGTAGCTTTACTGCCTCTCCTGCAGTTTCCCTGTCCTGCACACCGTTTCCATGTTCACCTCCACAGTCCAGAAGGCACCCCAAAAAAGTTTTTCCTGAGTAAACCCACCCATGCATTAGAGTGGAATGAGCAGTTCTGGCCAAGTGACTTGCTCTCCATTCACTCAAAATACACAAAGGTGTCCAAAGCTTTCTTGCTCTGCTCAGTTTTCTCCTAGCTGTGCATCTGCAGCCATTAGCAGGGGACATGAGGAGGGGTCTGACCGGAGCGCAGCACAGAAGGCGCTGTATTGGTGTGTTAGTGTAGCACCTTGCTTGCATGAATGCCATCCTTTGGCCTAGCCCTAACTTTCTGACTGGGCCACGCTGGTGCCTGCTAAGATGTGCCCTTTGGTGTTGTATCTGATTTCCCCCTCCTACAATCTGATTTTAGCCACGGCTGACTTTGCCCTTGGCTGTGGCATTTCAATGTTAATTATGTGTTGTTGGCTCTGCTGCTGGCTGGTCTTTTTTGTAATACTTAGTGGCTGACTCAGTGTTCATTAAAACCAGCCTCAGCTTGCATCAGCCCTTCTCAAATTGCTCAATTGTGTGCTTCTGCTTTGTGGCTAAGGTGATACCTGATGGGGTAGTTTGCTCTGGTTTACCTCCTAGTTTGCACTGGTTGTCTTTCATGCCTGGAACTTGTCTTTCCTCTGTTGCGATTGGGCCAGGGAGTTGAACCACTTGTCTGTGAAGCCAACAGTCATGTTATTTTGGGGCATTATTTGGGGTTATTTTGTTATTGAGTGGAGGAGCACATTTTTGTTTGTTTTTCTCCTTAACAAGGGAGAAGGGACAAGTGTCTATGCAATTTGAAGGAAGCCTTGTTTTCTGCTGACAAAATAGAAAGCTGAAGTCTTGTCTCACCTGACATAGAAATATTCCATTGCACAGGACTGAGCATTTTGGTTTGGAGTCCTTGAGGTGGTAGGGTAAAATAAAGGCTGCATTTACAAGAGCCCTGGAGGAGAGGAATGCCTCCTACATGCACTAGTTGGAGATCTTGTGTGGGAAGTGGAAGATTTAATGAATTATTGTTTCTGCTAGAGAGAATTTTAAACCACATGTCTGCCCTTTCAGGCTATTACGCAAACCACAGAATGGTGCTCCTCTACATTTCTAATTACTTAGGGCCTACTGATACAGATCTGAGCTTATTAGAAGCCTCTGTTGAAGGTATCCATCTTTACTTAAAGTAATGATAAAAATACTCTGTAATAAAATACTAATAAAAATGTCTTTCAATCCAATGTTCTCAGGTACTCATGTGAAGCAACAAAAGAGGAAATTACTAATTACTTTTGATTCTAGCTATTTAAGTACCATGGGAAAATTTGGAAGACCAGGCCCAGCAGAGTAGTGTGTAAGAGTTCACGTGCATTTCTTTGGATGAAGCAGAACTGAACCTTGATCTATTTGCTTTCTTTGCAAGTGTTCCAGCCCAAGAAAAAATGGGGATGATGGCTTTTCATCAGGGTTTATGTAAATTCAGGTTTGTAGTTTTTTTCTCCAGCTGAATTTGCTTAAGGAACCTGGGTGGGCCATAATTTCAGTTTGCTGAAAGTGACTGTTTGCTAAAATAAATGAATCAAATCAGTTTTTGGCTGCCCACCAGACACCTGGAAAATCTTCCTCTTAGGCTGCCACAGTAACGCCTTTGGCTTATGAGAACTTGACCTACAGCTTAACGCCTTTCTTGGCATGAGGTTCCTCAACTTTTGCTCTGGTTAATAACTATCTTAGCAACCCTCCAGACTGCATCCTACAGGTTTTTCAGGATCCTTTTTTGAGAAAGACATAAAAACCAAGCCTAAGTTGCAGAGCTGCTACAGATATGAGCTCTGTAGTGCAGGGATTTACCGTTCTTGGTTGGAGAGGCTTCCTGGCTGACCTGTGGTGTACAAATGCATTTGACAGTAGGCAAAATAGAAAGGGAGCTCTGGAATGGCAGAACCTCATCACCCATGTCTGGCCTTGCACTCCTTGGAAGGAATCATATCAGTGACCAGTCCCTCATTCACTGCAAACAGTTAAAGAAAATATTGGGAAGGATATTTAGAAATTGCCTGGTCGTCCCATCCATCTCCAAAGGAAAATAAACCTTGATGGTTTAAGCTGGGTGAAGGTTGTGTGGTGGATATAACGTTTATAACTGTAACATCTATTTTAAATTAACTTTTGTTTTTTTACTAAAATAATGGCCACGTACCTAGAGCCTTCCTTTTGAAGAGTTAGGCTCCAGTCCTCTCATGCCTGGAATCTTCCTTTCCCTGGCTCCCTGGTTCTTGAGACTGTCCATGCGTATTGTTTCAGCATCATTAAACCATCAGCAAGTAGGTGTCAGCTTGGTAGCAGTCTCTGGATATCAATTTGTGAAGAAGAAACCATTGGTCTGGAAAGGATTTCTGTGATGAATTACTGAAATAACTAGTGAGTGCTACTTACTAATGGTAATTTTTAGATTTTAGCTGTTGTTACAAGCACAACGAACATATCTGCAACTACAGAAGTTGTGTCATTTTCTTTCACACTATATTGTGGTCATATTTGTCAGGATTTGCTCTTCCCTCATGACTCTTTAGAATGCACACTAGGAAGCCAGAAACTCTGACTTACCTGAACCATATGTTTTTCAGATGCTTTATAAATGTATTTGTAGTTTGGTTTGGTTTTTTTTTCCAAAGCACATCTTAGAAAAATGCAGGTATCTGGGCAGTGTTATGAACCACTGCAGTCCCTGTAAGCTAGAGAATATTTCCTTAGTCTCATATCCCTATATCTTTCTGTACCAGTTTTCATACATTCAACTGCCATATGTGTGGACGTGAAGTTGAAATACCTCCAGGACTACTGAATTCTAATGGAATACTGGATTCTGTGTAAACACTTGGGAAAGCAAACTCAACTTTGACTGATTTTCATAACTGGATATGCATAACACAAGACAAAGTTTTAATCTGGCAGCATGGTATTGTTGTTGCTAACAACTAGGTAAGTTCCTATCCTTCAGACTCTGTTTATCTCAGAGTTCCTGTGCCCAGCCCAGGCTAGCTTTTTCCCTGCTCCCTTTGAGTCCTAAAAGCTGCTGGAAGATGCCATCACACAAAGTGCCAAGAAATGATACTGGTTATTGTGGGAAATTTGGAGAGATACTTCCCAGTCATGTTCTGTTTCAACAGACATACCATATGTTTAAAGTAGGGTTTTTTTTTTTATGTCTGCATACTCACAGAGATCCTAACTGCTGGTTTAGAAACTGGCTTAGTCGGGGAGTTGTAGATGCCTTGGTGTTCCCATTGGTGCTATTCATTTTTTTTGCTCTGTGCAGTAATACAATGTCCTCAGTTGTTTCTTTACCTGAGTTATCAAGATAAAGTATTTTCATGCTCCTATCAGGCTTACAGCCTCCTGAGGCCCATGGGCTTGGGGTCTATAGGACACACAGCTGTAGCTGATATGAGATGGATTTGCAGAGTTGGTGTAAGGCAACACTGCAAAAGTTGTAAGTGGCCCCTCTTTAACTCCACCACATTGCACTTCGATTACACAAGACGTTTCTCTGCTTCACTGTCTGCAATAGCTTTTGGTGTGGTACAATAGGAACAGCAGTCTCAAAAAGCTGTGTGGATCTAAGGGGCCAGCTGGTTCTGCACTCCCTCACTTGGCTTTATCAGTAGAAATTCCTTCCTTGCTGATCAAATGACCGAGGGAAAATTATCTCTTTTTAAAACAGTTCACATTTCTTTGGATTCAGTTTCAAATTGGCATTCTTAAGCTTATCACAAACCATTTATAAATGCACCAGTTCCTGACCGAAAGATTTAGCATGTACCAGATTTGTTATCCATCTCAGACAAACAGTCTGAAAGAGGCACATGCCATACAGTACATTCTCCATGAGCCATTTAAAGGTAGCAAGAGCATAGCATAATCTAGAGAACATTATTTAAAATTGACAGAACCTTTACCCTATCGTAAAAGCAGCTGCTTTTGGACTTTCTTCCATGTTCCTCTACCCACTTAAGATCAGGGTAGAAATCCAGCTAACTTTTCTGTAATATCAAAAGTATCCAAGCACTAGTCAAAACTCTCTCTGAGTCAGTGTAGTTCAGGCACAAAAGCTGTAATTGGTCACAACTTCCTGAAGAGAATTAGAATCAAATGACAGGTGGGAATTGCTTGGTTCACTCTTTAAATCTCGTTCTCTCCCCTATTCACCCAGAACCCTGAGCTCAGTAGTTGTTCAGGCTTGTGCTCAGCTTCTCTTGCTCTCTGTGCTTCAGTGATATGTTTCTGTTCTCTCTCTCTGACCTTTTTTATTCTTTCTACTACAGTGATATACAATGCTACCAATATGTGTCTTGTCTGAAACAGTGGTATTTGCATACCACTTGAAGGCTGCTTTTGCAAATAGTGTGATTTGGATGAAGGCTGCTTTTTCTGTAGCTCTCTAGCATCATAGAAAATCTTCATTACTTCCTATGTTTTCCTTGATGAAAGGCTATTACTATAATTGACAAAGTTGGCCAGCCTGGTCCCATTTGGTAGTAATAGTGGCTACATGTAACAAGGGGTAAAAATATCTTAAAGAAACTTGTACCATTCCCATAGTAGTCATACTTCTCTTTCTGTGGAAGAAATGTATTAATAATAAAATAAGTTCTTTTTGCCAAAATTTCATTAAATCATCTCCGAAAGAAAAAATGGCTGTGCTTGGATAAAAACTGTGTGCTTGGATATCTTCATATTGGTTGTGCAATATTGGACATCACAGCCAGCTGAAATTAAAAACCTTCAATCAAAACAGACTGTACATAGAAAATTTTTCAGAGATTATTGTACTGTTGATAGTCACAGTGATACAATGTGCTGATGGCATTACTGTGTGATGCTACCTAACCTGTTTGTGACCTTGAAACCAAAAGAGTTTTTGTTTGGCTTCCACTCTTTCAGTTCATCAAAAGTGTAAAATAGTGAAGGTGAGTTGTCATATGTTGTACTGAGCTGGCAGCTGCCCAAGGAAAATCTGATCCCTGTCTGCTGCTAGTAGTTTTTGGTGTGGGCAGCTGCTTTACTTCCACTGTTCTCTGTGTGTGAATCTGAACAAGAAAAACTGGAAGGAATTACCTGGCCCTTTGCCACCTCCTCACCTTGAAGAGCAGCTGGTGTCTAGCAAGTTGTAACCACTGTTAGTCAAAATCCTACCATGTTTTGTTTGCAGGAGGCAAATGACTGACATTTTCCTTTGACAGGGTTTGTGTTTTAACCTCAGCTGGCATCTCAGCCTCACACAGCCAATTGCTCACTCCTTCTTGGTGGTATGGGGGAGAGAATTGAGCACATAAAAACAAAAAATCTCGTGGGTTGAGACAAAGATCATTTAATAATTAAAGCAAAAGCTGTGGATACAAGTAAAGCAGAACAAGGAATTCCTTCACCACTTCCCATTAGTTGGCAGGTGTTTAGCTATCTCTATGAAAGTGGAACTCAGCAACATATAATAGTTACTTGGGAACACGAACACAAACACCATCACTCTGAATGGCCCTCCCTACCTTCTCCCCTCAATCTCTATATGCACTGCAGTATGGAATATCTCATGGGTGAGTTGGAATCAGCTGTCTCAGCTGTGTCCCCTCCCAGTATATGCACACTCAATCTCCTTAAGGGCGGGTAGTGTGAGAGGCAGAAAAGGCCCTGACACTGTAAGCGCTCTTCTGCAATAATGAAAACATCCCTATTTTATAAACACTGTTTCCAGTACAAATGAAAAACATAGCCCACACCAGCTACTGTGAAGAAAACTAACACTATCCCGGCCAAAACCAGCACAACAGGACAACTGACTTCGTCACAGGATTTGTCTGGGCTTGTCACAGCTGTTTAGGTGTCTAGAGAGAAGCCCAAAACAGTACCAGCCTTGAATGAAGTGTGCAAGCCGGGTAAACTGTTTCCATCTGGGACTATATAAGTTGTTCTGGAGTCATCTGTGCTGTACCAAGGCCCAGAGGCAATCACATAGCCTGTACTGAAATTTCTGTATCTTATAATCATCTCCCCTTTGAACAGAATTGCAGGATGAAGGTATGAGAAGTGCTTTTCCATGCTTCTGTCCTCTGATCCAACTGCAGAGTTTCCCAACAGCTGTGCATGAAATCTCCCAGGGCTACCTACTATGAGGTGCTCTATGATCCTGCTCCCAGGGTATCTGGACAGACATTGGCTCTAGCTGGTTATGGTCTCTACTCAGGAGACCAGGGAGAAGGCAAGGAGGTGCTCACATTTGCTGCTTGTCCAGTGTCAGGACACAGTACAGAGAAATCTGGAAACTCCAAAACTCCCCCAGCTTCCAGCTTGGGAGAGACAGGCAGAGTAGCCCTGATACTTTCTCCAGCATCACAAGGGCAGAGGGACTTGGGACTGCTAATTCTTTTTTTGCTGTCTGTATTCCTGCAATAGAGTCGGTTGCAGCAGTGGGATTCATTTGTTCCCTCTGGGTGCATATGCCATTTTTTCTGTGTTTACTCAGAGGAGTTAATAGATTCCCCCCCCTCAGAAGTCACTGAAGCGATTATGTACAGCACAGTTCAGCTATGTAACAGCTGTTTTTCTATAACCCAGGAAGATTCATCACTTCATTAGAAAGAGACTGAGATTTCATGTGGATTTTAAAATTTTATTTTTCTATAAGAAAAGAAACAGTAGGTAGAGCATATCTTGTTTGCAGTATTGGCTGCCACAAGTTCTCTTTTTTTTTTAAAGATTTAGAAATAAGACAAAAGTAACCAAGACAAACCCTACCCTAAGCTACAGAATCCCAACTAATAACATTGAAAAAGTAGTTGATAAAATTGATCCCTTGCATACTGGTAGTTAAACTTCAAAAATCAATTGAGAGGAAAGCTTAACTGGCCTTTTTGTAGTATCAGAAAGCAAACCTAAATCCCAGATGTAGAATTTTTACAGCTATAAATATAGGGGATGATTTTTTGACAATGTCAAAACTACTGTTTAATTCCTTTTCCTTCAGGAGAAAGTTCGTTCCTATGAGGTGTACTTGGAAAGGAATCCCTGAGTCTACTAGATATACTTCTGTGTGAACCAAGAAGTAGCTTTGCAGAGTGGTGTGCATAAGGAGTGAGACCAGAGTGATCAGCAAGAACTCCAGTTCTGCCATCACTTCTGCTTTGAGTGACTTTAAACCTTTGTCCTGTTTGTCCAGGCAAATTCAGCTCTCAACATATAAAGCTATTCCTGCTAAGCAACTGCACAAACATTGCTCTGGCAGTGGTCTCCTGAGTGTAGAAAAAAATATTAGGTTTTAGTCCTCTAAAGTACCTAGGTGAGAAATCCACATTTCTAAACATCTTTGAAGATATGAGTGCCTCATCTTTTTCATAAAGTAAGACTTTGAAGCCTTACTGTGCTTCCAGCCATGTTTGTATTTCTTCCTTGTTTTCTTTTAGCCATTCAATGTTGCTCTTCACTTGCTCCAGTGACTGACTCCTGGGCATTTCTCCTGCCCCAGCATTAGGATATTTTTCAAAGAAATTTTCCATCTGGAAAAGAGGAAAAGAATTGATGTCAAGTAAATGATGCTGCTATTGGGTAAGCAGCTTTTTACAAAGCCACAGTCTGGGATAATTCTGACTGGGAGAGATCTATAAGCTCAAGCTAATAGCAATGGGATAGTTTTACAGTTAACTCCTGCTGCTTTAGGCATTTAGAGGGCAAAAAATTAAGTTTTCTGGCCAGAAGATTGTTAGAAATATTGACTTAAACCAAAGAGAATTTATGTCACCATACCTGCCAAAGCTGGAGCTCAGTGTTGAAAGTTTGGGTAATAGTTACTATTCGACCCAGGTTCCTGTCATTTATAGTGAATCTAGAAAAAGCAGTTTAATAAATGATGTTTGATAAAAAAACATAATTATCTGAAGGTTAAACTTCTAATTGTGTTACAATAAAGAAGATACATTCAAGTTTCATTTTTTTTTAAATAGTTGAAAAAAAGCATCTCTACATATTATTTCAACTGTTCTTAAATATGTTTACTAATGGAGAGATCACTTATGGTGGAATAATTATTTTTTAAGTAATTACTGATTGTCTTAGGCTGAAAGTTAGTAATATTGCTCCTCAGCAATTCAAAAACTGTCCAGCTCATAGCTCTAGGCTTGCAGGTGTGCTTTCCTTCTGTACCCTCACCAAGCACTTAGAAAGGATATGGAAGGAGAGAGAAGTCACTCAGATACTGAGGAGAAAAGCTAAAAGGTTTGCTGTTGCTTCCAGGGCTCATTAGAATAAAATTTTTAAAAACCCCTGATTTTATACTCTGCATTGTTAGTCACTTGATGAAATCAATCGCAAGAGTGGATATGTGATTCAATAATTTCCATGCAATACCCAGATTTCTGTGGCTTTGGTAAAACTTTCTCTTCTTGATCACCATTTACTGGCAGTGATCATTTAGGGAAAGAATGGTTTTCAAGTTAGCAACAAAGTACTTTTTCCACAGCAAATTTATATAATTGTGTTGAATAAGCTTTCAGTTTTCATTTTACA
>VWYI01048883.1:12401-79776 GCA_013399455.1 Anthoscopus minutus | reverse complement strand
CAATACACTTGTATATAAATATATAATAATTATATATATATACACAGAAGGTCAATATGAGAAAGTGAGGTCCTACCCTGCTGTTTGAGTGCTCTAACATTCCACATTGTCAGCAAGAGTCTCTGGCAGTCATGTTCCAATCTTTACAAACACAGTGTTGTGTGTTCTGTAAATGGCCAGAGTGCAGTGGTACCCTCAGCTCCATAAACTCTGCAATGCACTGCTAAACCAGGTGTAGTTATATTACCCACATTGTTCCTCTTTGAAATAACTTTCAGATTTTATAGGATATATCCAGCCTGCAATATCTGAAATTATGTTGATATCAAAATTCAGGCCAAGCACCAGTTTCCAGGTGCATGGCAATGTGAGACATCAAATATTTGCAAAAAACACAATGAAAAATAATGATTGATTTCAAGCAGCAATTGCCATTCTTCCCCCCACCTCCACTGTGCTACAACACATTTTTAATAGACTAGAAAAAAAATAAAGAAGTTTATGAAAAAAGCCAAGTTCAAACTTAAAGTAGTGTATGGTGGGTTAGGTGATAGACCTTGGGATAACAGTAAAAGATTACATCAGTGACTCCATTTAGCGTGGTTTAAATCTACTGCTTTACAGTGTACCAACAGCCAATTAATCTCCTGCCTTGATTTATCCTCAGATAAAAGGACAGAATTACCTTATTTGTGCTGAACAGATCCCTATTTACTAATTCCAGAGGGAATCCCACCATAACAGAACTGGATCCCAGACTGCTACCCCTGGAAGCCCATGTAACACAACTCCATGCATGCTGACTTTTACAGCAGCAAGAACTGCTACAAAGCCCTTTAGGATTCAATTCCTCTTCCACTGTTAATTTCATAGGTGTCTATGTCTAAATAAAATAACTAATCTAGATTCTTTCCATTATATATAGAAATAGAAAATACATCTTGAGAGAAATTTGTTCCACTCCAAGTCTCTCTGCAGGTGTCACTTGGTCTCTGTAGAATACAGAGGGAGCTTGGGTGTTATGTCTGAATAAAGCAGACCTCAACATTTGAGGTTTCTTGATATTTCATTAGTGGTGCAATTATTTTAAAACTAATTTTATCTTCCAGTATGAAAGTAGTTTGCTTGGCATGCATAGGCAATGTGTAGAAGAATGATTTAATTCATATGTCTGTTACTGGGCATATTATCAACAAATATCCAAAGAGGAAAAAACCACCAAATTCTAAAAAAAGTAGTGCGGTATTATACTCTAAAAATCATCTCTGTTTCATGTCTCTGAAGGTTGACATGACGTTACTTCCCTACAGTTTCCCTATTTGCATGCTGTTAATGAGTAATTGCAAACCATTTCTTTTGCTGGGCTTCTAATGAATCTGATTGGTTTCAGTCTGCAGCCTCAATACAATTCTATCCCAAACACTGAATGTCAAGTGCCACTCCCATTCCTCACCTGTGTTCCTAAAAACCTAGTCAACTCATCCTATGGGAGAAAGGAAAATGCTAACAACCAAAATTACAAATACTTCATTGTCTTATTACAATATGCTTATTTACATAAATGCCCTCTGTTCATCTTATTGCATCAGCTTGACAAAAACAGAATTTGCATTTAAATAGTATGACTATAATTGACATCAAGTACCTGCACTTATTTTCATACTCTTATATCCACATATAAGAAGCAGGGAAAAGCTTTTTCTACTCAGAGAACAAAAGATGTGGATGTAATAATAAGAAGAGCAATTTCTCAAATTTTATTTTTTAAATTCTCCATGGACCCTGCACTGTCCCCTCTATAAAGTGTGATAGTGGATGAAGCAGCAGAGAAAAATCAGACTTAATCAAGTCAAGGAGAAATTGAATCAGCTTGGATGCTGTAACAAAGAAGAGTCACTTTTAGATAGCATCTCTGAGTAGAAACATCCCAGGTTAAAAATATAGCAAATGGAGAGCACCAGCCATTCCTTTTGTTTGTGGGGTTTGCATTTCTTTTTCTAATCAGGACACCTATCAAATCATACAGTGGAAAACAGAAGCATAGGTCCAAAGTAAAAAGGTTTTATTATCAGTCTAGAAGGCTGTCACTTCAGAACTCAAAAAGAATGCTGCAGAAAGTCCCTGGAAATTCTTTCAGTTCCACTCTGTGGCAGGAAGGGAACTGGATTGCACCTGAGAGACAAAGTGGGAGAAGTGTTGGTCCTGCTCTCCACAGGGGACAGTGGCCATGGAGTGAGAAGTGGAACAGGAAAAGACTCAACACCAGCAGCTACAAAAACGGACAGGATCAGAGAGCAGATTATTGCCTCAGCTGGCAATGCCCCCTCGGAACAGCAGCTGACTGGAGAGGAGCAGCCCACTACCTGAACCATCCCACAGTCACAGACAGCAATCAGAAACTGCTTTATCATCTCAAAAGGAAGCCCAAAACCAGAATGAATTATTGAAAGCTTCATTTCCTGAGGTTCTGGAATACAACAGAATCATTGCTTGGATGAAGGAGTACAGTAATTATGGAATACTGATTATGGTGTTATTTGGTGTCCTTGTTGACGCTCTGTGGTTCTCTTCTCTACTGCATTTCTCCTCCATAAAGCCACAGAAGTGTGTCATTGCCACATGACAAAGCTCCTAAATGAAACATTTAAATGAGTTGACTTGTTAAATCCAAGAAAGGGAAAAAATTGTTGCAACATTCAGAGGATAAAAGCTTGCAGCAGAGTTATATGAGCACAGCTGAACTGCTCCAGCTCCAGCATTCCCAAGGCAATGGCCAGAAAGCAACATAAAGCTCACACAGGACATCCCACTTCAGGGAACAGGATGGCAATCTCCTGCTCCTAAAGATCCAGTTATGGGCTGCAGGAGTTTCACAAGAAAGGGAAGGGTTAGTTACTCCTAACTGCTCCCACTGTGACTGCAAGTCAAAATGGATTTTAGACATTTCCCAAGTCTTTGGGGTGGAAAAGCAATCTCAGGGTAGAAAGAGTTCACAGAGGCTGACACAGATAGACTGATGTTTATGGCCTTTACAAAAGTCTCCTTTGTGTCAGTCTTAGTGCCACATTAGCACAGGTTTGTTCAGCTGAGCTAGCATGATCTATTTGTTTAAATATTATGGCTCGAGGACAAAGTCTCCATGACATTTAAACACATCCAGCTCACTCCTTGCAATATCAGCACCATGTGTTTTGTGTTTGATTTTTCCCTTTGTTTTAATCCAAATAATTAAGAGAAAGAGTATTTTTGGAAAAGAAAAGCGAGAAAAAATTCACAACTAAACCCTAGGCAGAAAAAATTGTTACCGACTATCTGCCAAAGCTAACATTTATATTTTTTGCAAGGCATCTTTTAATTAATCAAATTCAGACAAATAAAACACTTTCAATAATTAGCCCTCAAATTAACATCTTTCAGCTGCTGTGTCAAACCTAACAGTGCCCTTTTACCCCAGCACACCAGGAGTGTTTGTCCAGAGCACTCTGCAAGTTATATCAGTATCCTCCAAAAACCTTAGGTATGCTGAAATTTCACCTGAACATGACCAAAGATATACAAATACTGCTTTGTTAACCTGATTTTCAGATTCTTGACTCTAGAATCTGGCATACAGGCATTAGCTCAAGAATTTGCACAAAGGCATGGTTTGCAGGATGCCACACTAAGCAACTTAAAGGGCCCTTTTCAATGCAACTAGAATAATTAAATTTATTCCTCATGAGAAGAAGAAATAGCACCCAAGACACCAGTAACAGTGTGTCAGACTTAAAGCGCAATATAAAAAATTTAGTGACAAAATACAGTTAACTGAAATTTAAAGTCTCCTAGTAAAACTACTAACATTTCCTTTTTCTTATGCATAGGTGTCATCTACTGCAATAATTCCAAGACTTTCCCAAGAATTTAAGCCAAAAGATTTGAGCCATGTCACCTTGGCTCAAAAAAAGCTTCAGTAAATGCTTCAGGTCTTTTATAAATAATCTGATTTGTCAAGCAATTTATGCCTTAAAGGCATCTAGTCACTTAAATTGATGCAAATTCTACCAGAGTCAAAATGGCATTTTCCATTACCTACAAACCTAAGTCAGGCCAATGACGTACTAAAAATTATGACCAAACAAATATATTCTCTTTTCCTTTACATGATTTGAGTATTTACACATCTTCTACAAAGCTTTTGTATAATCCAGTTGAGCTATTGATGGGATCCGGAAAACAATTTGCCTTGTTTCCCTGCATTTTTGCAAACCAATGTACTTGTCAGCTCTGACAAAGGAGAGATTTTGGGGTTTTCTGCCAAAATATGTCATCTAGTTATAAGCTGAATTGTTACTCTTTTTCCAGATCAATTCTCCATGTTCTGACTAGTCAGAATAAAGTGATCCAATGAACTATTTGAGATTACATGTGGCAGAGGGCTCAGTCTCCACTACTGTAAATGAACCTTACAGGTGTCAAAAGTCAACACTTGTATTCTAACAAGTTCACATTTTCCACTTCTTCCAGCAGAGGACTCGAGGTCTCTACAGACAGATTATTCTGTGCACTTGAAGACCTCTATATAACATCCTATTCTAGGCATCACTCTGGTGTCCAAGTCACATTTCTGTGACCTATTTTTTTTGCCCTGCACATCTGCTTGTAAGGTGGGTCCTCACTCCTTTTCATGCTGGAAGTGTCCCAAGAACTTTCAGTCAAATGTGGCTGAGCATCTCCATCCCAGGGATATCAGGACCCTGTAAAGAACCAGCTGTTCTGCTCCTCTCTTCTAAAAGACACCAGCTTCAACGTAATGCAGATCAAACTCCAGCTTTAACTTGTTAATATCACAGAAGTGAATAGCTTTTGACCTGCTCAAGTGAGTCAATTGAGGCACATCTAAATTTCATAGAAAAATTCAACTTCTTGTTGGTCTTTATGACCTCATGGACTCTTGAATATGTGTAACTAAGGATTAAACTATTTTATAGCAGTGTCTTATAGCACAGAATTAACTCTTTTCTCACTTTCCTTCCCTCTGCTTTTTTTTTTTTACATCTTTAATGTCTAAAAGACATGTTTAGTTCCCAGGGAGTAGCAGACTCTTAAAACTCTGCTTTCATTGCATTTTCAATTCATCTTGTCCTTTCCCCCTTCACCTTGTATATCACCATCAAATATTTTTTTTCTTGTATTCTACTAAGACATTTCTGGTTTTGTTGTACCCTTCCAGTCCTCTTTTTTACTCTCCCACCCGCTACTTGTGTGTTTTGTTATCCCAGCATCTGTTTATTCCTGCTATTTTTTTAGTGCAGTCTTGAACATCAATCCCTTATTTTATATTATTTTCTTTTCTTTTTCCTTTGGCTCTGTCATCACTGCAATATTCCATGAGGTGCTCACTAGGCATCCTGAAGTGCTACTTAATTACAGCACTGCAAGCTGCTCCCATGATCAGAGGCAGGAGTTCCAGAAGTCACAGGAAGAAGTAATTTTCTGACATTTTGGTTGAATTTAAAGAACAACAGCATCTAGGACAGCTACAGAAGTGAGCTGTGCTGACTCAGTGGCCATTTCACAAGCTCAGGAGAGTTTGCAAGATAAGGATGATAATTATGTTTTGTACAGTTTTTCCTAATTTCCACTCCAGATATTTTTATCCCCCAGGACAATTTCTGCTGATGTATATCCATCCAGAAAGAGCAGGCTAGAAGCTACTATAGGCTCCTCTCAAATAGCTACCTGCAAGCAAGAAACCAGTTCTTTTTCCCCTTCCCTTTTTATTTAGGGAGTCAGGCAGCAAAAAATCCTCATGCAGGCCTGGAGATGCAGTCCCAGCAAAGCCAAGAAGAAAAGTTCAGAGAGAATTGGTACACCTGCCAGTCTACAATGCCATTTTTCACCTTAGAATGACTAGAGAAGCCAGCACTACAGGGCAGCATGGCAAAACCCTACAAAGACTGCATCCCCTACAATCACAACATCCCAAGTTTGCAATTACATCTGTCTGAGGAGCAGGACTACATCCTTCAGCAAGCCAGCAGAGCATGTGGAGCAAAAGGAGCAGTGCTGCAGCTCAGGCTGCCTCTGTCACTGTCTCCTCCTGTACAGTTTGTCCCTGCCTGTGCCCAGCAGTCTGATTCAGGAACCTATTTGTCAATCCACTTACCTGGGCCTCCATTCAGCACAATGCCAAAGCACACAGTTCTTGCTATTTTAGGGCCAAGTACAATGACAGTGATGGACTGCATCTGCTCTTGGCATTGGAACTGCTTCTGGTGAAATCAGGGCTGGATAAGCCATCCATGGAACACACAACACTGATCAAACAGCTGCACACGCTCAGGTTTCTCTTGCTGTTCCCTAAACATCAAATTCACCAGGGTAAGTCAATTTTCCCCAGTAAAACCCAATCCTTGAGCCCACACTGCTCCTGACACTCCCAGCCTGAAGCAAATTGTAAAGGCATTAGTCTCTGCCTGTTGTCTTCCCTGCTGCCACTAACACCAGAAAGAAATTAACTTTAGCAGACAGAGCAGCCAGGACAATTATTGCTTCAGTCAGGGAAAGCACAGTATTATGTTTTCCAACCCTATTATGAAGGAGCTCTAAAGCCTTAGAAAAGTCATTATTGATGGACCTGAATAAGTTTGTAAATCTATTATACTACATATCACCTAGACAACTTGTTTTCTCAGGTTCTGACTTGCATAATCAGTGAAAAATTGGGGCAGGGTGAGGGGATCTGGAGGGACAAAAAGTCTTTTCTGTCTACTAATTAAATCATAAATAATAGCAGAGAACACAAGATATTCATTTTTTGTATAGAATCAAATCCCCAGGGGCTGACTGCCTCCTTCACTAACCCATCAAACTTCATACAGGCAGAGCACAATTTCTCATTAACTGTTTTGGGTTTTTTGATGAAAGAAAATCATTGAAAACAATGTATTTAAATGAAGCAGCATTAAAATTGCTTGTTTTGATATGTTTGACTAACAAAATTGTTTTAAAATATTTATTTCAAGATTCATGAGGAATTGGCCCACAAAGAGAAATGACAGGGTTTCAAATCTGGTTATTTAATTACTCCATTTTACAAAATAAAAATTTTTAAATAATACTGCCTTATCCCAGTTCATGATGGAATAATTCAGGAGAAGTACATTTTACACATGCAATAATAATAATTTTTTAAAAAAAAAAAATCAAAATAAATCCAAGTTTCCCCTCCATGAGCATGGCTGAAACTAGAACTCAGTCCAGGGTTTGAGTAGCAGACAATATGACTTTTTCTTCCCACAGTTTGTTGGGAAAGTGACAGCTACTGAGCCTCACAAATCTCTCTTGGTCAGGACAAGACAATAGCAATTCTCCACCCAGCTCAGAGAGAAACCGATGCAATTCTAGTTTATCTAATTCCTTAACTTTTCCGACTTTTCCTTTATTTCAGCAACTGATATAATATCACCTAAAATGGATTAAACATCAGCTTTTACTGAGTCAATTTACTTTTCCATGTTTCCCTACTAAGGCATTTCCTCCTCACTCATTGCAAACTCCAGCATCTCTCCACAAACAATTCTTTTTTCAGGCGAGAAAGAAATGGTGGGGGGGAGAAAAGAGGAGACAGGAAGAAGAGATGCTTGCAGAAGTTGTCTCCAAAATCAATTTGAGCAGTGCTTCATCTCCTCTCCGTTCCCACTGTGCTGCATCCCAAGTGTCTCACTTAAATTGTAAGTAATGAGCAAACCCAACAAGCTCAGCCATAAGGCAGCACCTGCAGCAGAGCCTCTGCTGTGGTATCAGGTGGCAGAGTTCAGTCCCCACAGCCATCCTCACGACTCCAGAAGAAACCACAACCTCCCTTTCCAATTTATTTCTTGCCAGTCAGAGCCTAAGGCCTGTATTTAAATGTTGTACTCCAGATTTACAAACAGATGAAATCCCACCAACTCCAGAGGCAGCTGTTTCATTTCAAGTTGAGTGTAAATAACCACGGCAGCAGCTAAAAACTGATTAATCCACTCCCAGTTAGAAGAAGAAAAAGGTCTCTGACTAAACCAAGCTACTGCATGAAACACAGAGGCAGGTCAGCTAAGTGAAAAAAGTGGGTTTGACAAGAAAAATTTAACTGATTCTGTCACTAAGAAATGGGGAATTTTCCTGATGACAAAGTATTGCCTAAGGGATCACAAGAGCTTGGTTCAAATCCTGGGTGCATCTCCACAACATAAGGACCTCTTCAAATCCTCATCATGGAAGCTTCATCAAAATGTATGTACATTTTCTTAGCTTGATTCAGATCTTGGTGAGTCTAGAAGAAACTCCAAAACACAGCAGGAAATATTGCCTTAGTACAGAAGCAGCACAAAGTTACATTAAATTACAACTAAAGTGTGATTCCGCAGCAACATGGAAACCAATGGGCTTCGATATTTATTTATAAATAGAAACTATGTTTAAGAAATCTGCATTTATTTTAGCATTATTAGAGCACTAAAAGTACATCAAGGCACTGCTACAACGTAATGCACACAGTCACATCTCCTGTTTTTACCTACAAGTTTCCTATTTGAAACCCATAGGAACTCTGTCCAAAACCCACAAGAAAACATTTGATAACAGTGCTAGAAAATAAGCAGTGTGAGAATCACTCAGGCCTTCCTTGGAACTAGCACACTTCCAAGCAGTCAGAAGTAAACCAGATTAGAAACTCAAGTCCTGCGCTGGGCCTAGAAACAAGCAGTATTTAACAGAAGAAAACAACAAACAAACACACACCAAAAAGAACAAAAAACACACACAAAAAACCAACCAACCAAAAAAAACCAAACAACAAAAAGCCCCCACCACTGAATATTTATGCCTCCAAGATAGAGGATGAAAGGAAAAAGCTCTTCATTTATTATCTCTACTTTGATTTAAAAGGTCTTAGACAATCAGGCTCCACCTGAAGTGGCCTGTTTTTTATCATTTCCATCAGGTTACACATATCCTCAGCCTAGTGTTTCTGATGACAATTGTGCTCTCAAAAGAAAAGCCAAAGTACCAAAATAATCAGACATTCTGTAAGTGTCAAAAAGTGCTGTAGTTCAGGCAGAAAGTAAATATTCAGACTTGGTCCACAATCTTCTGCCCCAATGGCAATTTTACTAAGGATGGAGAAGAAATATTTTTCTCCTAGTATATAGGAAAACAAGTAACAGAAACAACTTCTTAAAAGCATGCTTTTAAATTTCTTCAATTTTTTAGCTTTCCCCAGAATTCAGCCAATAGTTCAAGGAAAGAGCTCTCTGTTCCTACAGTGATCTACACTGCTCAGTGAGACCAAAACAGACCTAAAGAGCTCTGGTGCACTAACTCAAGCAGGCTCTGTTTATTCCTCCTGGAGAGGGTAAGTGTGCTTGCCTACCTTGTGAGGTGATACCAAAGAACTTCTAAAGAACTTCTGCAGTGTGCTGCTGCCTTCACAGGAGTGGAAAAGAATGGAGGGACAGCTCAGTACAGGTACAGGATATTCAGAAGCCCAGCAGCAGCCTCCTGGGATATGCAGATAGCAGCCTAGGTGAACAATAGGATCAAAACAAGGGAGGAGCTGGAGGTCTTGGAAGCTGGAAAATGAGCACACAAAATGTGCAAAGTAGAAATCACTGGGCTGCAGGACACAGGAACAGCAGCAGAGCTAAATGCGGGTTCTTCAATGTGCTGAGAGAACAGGGCCAGTCATCACAGAAACAAGCAAATCCTAAAGAGCAAGACACAGATATCTCCAGGAGTGTTATAGCACTGCACAGCACCGACTCAGCACAAGAAATTTTGTCAACTCAAACAAGATAGACTTGTTCTTGTTTTAAGAGATTCTGTTCTTATTTTAAGAGATTCTCAAAAAATTGAGACCATACTCAATTTTTCTCCCAGACATTTATCTTTACCTTCAAACTGACATGTCTTAATCAAAAACCACGTTGTATCAGTATCTCTTTTGTTTTCTGCAGTACTCTCTGTTCAAATGTGTCAGTCCCCTTGTCTCCTGCCTGGGGAGTGGGGATGTGCTCTCCCAAAACTGGCCCAAGGCCTGGCCACAACCTTATTTTTTTGAATCTGACAGCTCCAGTGAAATAGTCAGTTTTATGTCAGGAAAATGGAAAGCACCTGAAAGAAACTCAGCCTTTATGACCCTTTCTCTACAGACTCCCAAGATATTCCATGATGAAAAGAAATACTCTTCTACAACAGTTTTACTGAACAGCCATGTTACCAGGCTACTACCTTTGCAGAAGTAATGGCCTCAGGACTTGGATTCTCTGTCTAGCTTCCAACTCCATAGCTTTTGTTGTGATAGGTTAAGGCTAAAAATCAAAAGTTTATATTTAATAAAAAAACAAATTAATTTGACCTAACAAGCTAAGGACTGTTCAGGCTTAGGGTGCAAGATATTTCATTTTGGGAAAAGTATATTGAAGTTACCAAGTGTATCTAGAAATTATGTCAAGAGGATTTTACTGATTAATATAGATAGAAATCATTCCCAGCTCGGGAAATTCTCTGGGCTGAAAACCAGAGAGGACAGGAGGACACTCAAGACAATTCATTCTTCTTCCCTATGCATTCACTTAGACCTTTGCTAGAGTCAGGATGTAGTGCTAGAGGGACCCTTAAAACTGCCATTATTGATCAGGGCCTGGCATGACAGATCCAATGTAGCTCAGAGAAATTAACTTAAGTTTGTCCACCTGAAAAGTCCTGTAACATGGACTTTAATTAAATACCACCTTACCAGCTGACACTAGTGATGAGCTTCCAGAAAGAAGACTTCTTTCCCCTGGCATTTTGTGTTAAAGGCCAAGGGGCCCCATGTTTGGGGGATTTAAATGAAGAAATAAAAGGAGCAATGAAGCCAAAAAAAAGCCACTGTCCTTTCTCTTCACTAACACCTGCAGAGTCTTCTGCTCAGACTGCTGAAAGTGAGGGATCTCCATAGGGTGGAATTTTACATGCAGACACCATCAGCCCTGCCCTCCCTTCCCTACAACAGCCCCTTTGCATTGAGAGCTGCCAGGCTATGTAATTACAGGCCCAGAGTGACCACAGACTGGCTGGCATCAGAAGCAGCCTGGTAACATCCTCAGTGAGGGCCAGAGCACACCAAGAAGCCCACAGCTTTTCCCAAGACAAAGGAAAATCAGCAGCCCAGTGTCCTCATTTGAAACCCACAAGGATGAGCCAAAGCAACTCTCCCTAAGGAGTCCTGCAAGCTGAAGAGGGTTATTGCCTGTAGAAGGGTGCGAGGCTTAAGAGTTCATCTTGGGCTTGTGAAAACCTTGCTATGGAGCATTCAGGTGGAGGACTCTGGAATCCACCCAGAAGAAAGAGGATACAAGCAAGTGAGCTATGAAAAAGCTTTAAGAGGGAAATTCATGTCTTATTAGATGTCAGAGAGACATAGAAAAGAACCTCAGGCTACTCTGGGATCAGCAGAACTTACCTTAGGTTTTATCAGTAGGAAAATTCTAGCAGAAAAAAATATAGTCTAAAATTTTGCCTGGAAAGTAGTAAAATTTGGAGAGAGTAAATAAAAGCATCAGGTGTCACAGCCTGACCTAAAACACTGGAGGTATGAAAATATTTATTTTGCAGAAGAACTATTATGCATTTTATTTGAAGTTTTCGTAGTTATTTACCCCAAATCTCTTCTTTACATGTACTTAAGTAATAATTAAATCTTAGTCCTGTATGGAAAAATGCAGGTGCTTTACGATTTTCTGTGTGCATAATTACAATTATTTCTACACCAAAATGGTGGCTGTGGATATGAATTCAATGTTTCAGCATTAAGTTTAATATCAGCAGGCAGGAGAATAATTAGTTAATGGGCGTGCAGAGTTTTTACTAAAAGGATGAAAGCAATAATTATTATTTCTCATATTTTAAATTGCTCTAATAGGCAGTGTCCTCCCAGAGTACATCTAAAGATTTATTTCTATTCAGGTATTGTTTTATACATTGAAATTCAGGCTTGAAATTACATGTTGCCCAGGGAATTGGTAATGACTATTATTCCTTTTTTTTTCCTTGAGAAGTAAATCCCATACTCTTAAGAAGTAACTCACAAAAGGCATTAATGATTCTGCACTTCAGTTGTCAGCAAATGCACAAATTTGCCTAATTCAGCAGTGATTTCCAAGGCAAGTCTTTATTAAAATGTCCCTGAACACCGCATAAGTATAGATGTTGTGCTTATTACAAACTACAGGAATTTTCTTTTGGTACCAGCGATTTGCAAGGGTTGACCAAATTCAGAGGAAGGTTACTTAAAAACTTAATTTCAGGCAGGGACAGAGCACACAGGCTGGCAGCATAGCTTCAGACATGTCACAGAGTGACAGTAAGGGACTGGTATGTTTTTCAATGCCAAAAGCCATTTTCTGTTCGGGAAGCTTTCATGAACACCATCCATGCAGCAGGAATTAAATGGTGACAACCCAGGGCCAGCAGGAAGTGAACTTTCCAGAGAAACAAAAGCAGGAAACTCTCCCACGAGGCACAATGGGACATCATTCACATCACTTTAGCAGAGCCGCTGGCACTCAGGTTTTGGAGTTATCCTAAATGTCACCATATCCAGCTTGTTGGGAGAGTATGCTAAGCCTCAGGGGCATTTGTCAGGAGCAGGGCTGTCCTTCTCTCCCAACAGCTCCTTGCAGCTCACAGACAGGGCTCACTCAGCTCTGAAGCTCCCACACCACCAGGCTGAGCCCAGCACCCAAGGAGCTCTGCTGCTGACACAGCAAGAGCTGGTGCCCAGAAAGAGCTGAAGGCAAAGTCAGAGCTCTGCCCCCCACCAAAGTCTCTGCTACCACAAGGCAATTCCCAGAGAGAAGCCCCAGGTGCACGAGCCCCTGCCAAGCAAAGAGATTTTTCTGGGAACAGCCCAGGTGACCTCTGCCAGGAAATTCAAGTTCCCAGCCTGGCCCCAGCTGACCTTCTGCAAGGAGAACCATGCTGATTTCTAGAACTACAGCTGCATTTGGAGTACAAACTGTTTTCCATGGCATAGCTGCAGCATTCAAAGGGGGAAGGTACTAAAGTGTTGCTCATTATTCAGCTGCCAGAAAAAAGTATTCCCACCAGCAGAGCAAGAAAGCAGTTGTTCAAGACAAGGTACTACATCCATTATTTACATTTTGCATCACCACCAGTCTTATTAGTACATATATACAAACCGAAAGATTTTTTTATCCTCTTTCAGAGGTTATTAAGTATTCCCTACACTATTTCCCAGGTAAATTTAGTAAGGTATATAAACAGATACTGATTCATACTTGCTGAAGACTTCAGCATTGTCACCTAATTATTGTTTGTACTAATTAAAATACTGTATGCAGATAACATCAACACTAAATGACAGCAGACTGAAAGCATCTAAGCAATTCATCATATCACTAAAATATGCAGGCATGTTTCTCAGCACTAGAACATTTCCTTTCTAATTTAGAGGTGAATTAGGCATTGCTGCAAGTTTGTGACTCAAAGATAATTGCAAGACACTTTTCCTGGCTTCTTGTGCTTTCAATTTGTGATTACTGCAAGAAGTTTAATAGCAGCTGTAATTCTCTGTGCTGCCCCAGAAGTCCCCAAGGGGCAGGCCACAATGCCAGTTTCTCAGAAGTAACCCATTACACTTGCTTGCTATAAAGATCAGAATGTAAAATAAATTTGAAATAGAATGTAATTAAGAACTCTTTTGCCAAGAACCATTTCCCTTCAGGACATTATTCAGAGAGTCTGAGTGTTTTGTTGAAAACAAGTAAAGACCAATCCCCTGTCCAAGTAGCAAGGCTACCTCTCATGACAATTGCTTTCTTAAAAATTAAGAAGCTCCATCAATTGTCTACTCACTGTAGACTAGACTGAAACACGATGTTTTCTAAGTTGTTTAATGTTGAGTCACAGTTCTTAGCTCACAAGAGACAAGTACCTAAATTCCCCATGAGGTTGTTTAAAATAAGGAAAGAAAAGTAGGCTTTTCCAAACATAGTCCATTGGCCAATTTCTCATACTGAAGGGTAGGGAAAAAAAAGTTTGCTGTTCTGCGGGTTTGTTTTTTTCCCCAAGTTCTACCTGTAATGCTGAACAGACTTGAACAGATGTTTCCAGTCACTTCAGAAGGAAAATAAAATTCCTCTATTCAGTGACAAGACTGAGACCAGTTAGAGAACAGAAGCAAGACAGCAAGCAAGATACTGCTACTGCATTGTTGAACATCTGTAACAAACCCATACAAGCAGGACCAAAGCATAGCTGACATCATTTCATCCTATTGCAATTAAAGCCAACAAGCAACTTCATCAAAACCAAGGCAGTCAGTGTGAGAAAATTTTATCAGAATTCCCTCAGCCTTCCCTCAGAAGTTCCTATTGCAACATTGTACTGAACACCCAGACCACAAATCTTAATATCAATTAAATGTGGGGAGCACATCCACACAATCTGAATCCCTTCCCTTTGAAGCAAGCCAACACAAAGTGCTGGAAGTACCTGGGAAGAGATCTGTCCCCACTGCCTGCACACCCTGCTGACACAAATGGGGCAGGATTCAGTGCTGCTCCCAGACACAACCAGACTGTTCCAGTGGTGATTTCTCCTCAGACAGAGCTGCATTGTCAGGAGCAGTCAAAGTACTTTAAACATCGTCCTTGACCTTCACAGCAAAACTCCATGCATTCAATGCTGCCAAGTATTAGGAGAGAATTCCTGATCACCTTCCAACAAGTACTTCAGTGACCCTTCATCTTATTCCTTCCCACAGAGGCACCACACTAGCCTGAAATTCTTAATTTCTTTAAAGTGCATAACTCCCTCAAACACACAGTAAGTTTTGTCATATATTAAAAACCACATGCCTCAGGGCCCTGCCAGCAGAGTATCTCAATAACAATAGATCACTTGTGAATCAGATGAAAGAGACTAAAAAATGAACAAGCAAAAGCTGCTTTCAAAGTCGAGGCAAACACATTTTTAGGGCATGAAAACAAGGGAATATAGAGTCCCCAGCAGAGGACTAGAACAGAATTACACATCAAACACCCCATCAGTGCAGGCAGATCATGAACGTCACTGCCAGCACCACACACTACCTCAGCTCTAATCAAACCCCCTAAAGCATACTTGTACTCAAGCAGATTTTGCATCTCCTCAAAACACAATCAGCTGCAAGAAAGCTCAAGGGTCCCAAAGACACACAAATCTGAGCCATAAATCTGAATCTTGATGTTATACAAAAGTAATTCCAGATGAGAAACAGAATAGCACAGACACAAAAAACAAGGAAAGATTAGGGCAGGCTGTTTCAAAATAAAATAAAAACATTATAGAGCACAATGACTTATTTTCATATTTCTTCAGCCCAGCAGGTCAGAGCAGAACTCTCATGAGTCACTTCATGGTCTTTGACAGGGTACATGATGCATCCTTAACACAGCACCTTTTACAAGGGGAAAGAAATCCACAATCGTTCACCTGCAAAGGGCTCCAACAGCTTTCAGGCAACTGTCAAATTTGCTTTCAGTATTTGCAGAACCATCTTCCACAATGAAAATGACTGTTCAAGATAAAAATAATTATATACAATAATGCTGCACCTTGAAATTCACAAAGAACCAAGAGAACACAAATTTCTTATCACCAAAGCAATGAAGCCAATGTGGGTGTTTGTACTGTCCCAGTCAGACTTGCAAGGCTTCACTTGTCTTTGGAAAGGCCTGAATGCCTGCAGGAAAACACATCATCCTAAGGAGAACTTTTTTTTGGGGGGGAGCACTAAGGATGGTTTTGAAACACTGGAGTTTAAGAGTGTTTATTTGGACATGCCTGAGCAGAATTTGTGCCCAGAATTCCACAGCCACTTTGGGAACATTCAGCTGGGCCTAGCAGTCACAAGAAGCAGACGCAGGGTAGATACCAGTAAGTCATCATTATTTTGGGGCTTGAGTTGTCTAAATGCACTGGAAGAGAGACTTACTGCTCAACCAAGAGCCAACACTGCATTTAGAAATACTCTTGCAGATTTTGTCCCTGTTCAGCCAGGCCTCGTGGGTCAGCACCTGTTAGTTCTTCATATGCCAGTTGATGCCTTGCACTCCTTTAAGGAGGATAATTACAGAATACTTTAACCTATATTTTATGAGTAAAATATGGAGTATTCCACTGGAAAGAAAAAAACTTTTATTCCTCCCTCTTTGTGAAAGAGCATGAAGATGATCAGATGGAAGCAACTACACAGATATCACGTAGATAAACCAGAATAGATACAGACCCACAGCGTGGGACAAGGAGGGAGAGCTCCAGTGTGATCCTTTACACAGATCTGGGAAGACAAATCCCCCAGCAGCTCTGCCAGCCCCCACTTGGTCACATGTATATATCTGCCAAGCTTCCTGTGCAGCCATACCCACACACATCCATTCACTTGTTTACAGGTACTGCTGAGCATTTACCTGTTAGCTCAGCTTTTCAAAGCTGGGTTGCTGAATAAGGTCTTCATCCAGTGAAAGACCATCATTCACACAGCAGTGTTTGTTAAAAACCAAAACAAGATATTATTCATATAGTTATTCCATTCAGTCAAGCTCACCCTTCCAACACCTCATTTTTCCTACTTAGTCTAGCACAGCATTTTCCTGAAATTTGGCATAAGGCTGAGATTTTTGATTTATTTTTTGAGGCCATTTGATACATACTAGACTAAAAGGAGCCCCACCACAGGCCCACACACAAAAAAGCCTTATTTCCCTCCACTCTCCCTGCCTTATCCTCCAACTCTTTGAGGAAGACCCCTTCCCTGCCAAGTAATACACTCCATTTATCACCACCTGCAGAGAGCCCTGCATCAGGATTTGGCTCTGTGTTGCAGCAACCCACTGTCTGCTCTGAAGGTTACAGAGGAGCGTAAATACGTGTATCATACCTACTGTATAACATACCATCTTTTATTTGTAAATTGTCTGAAAATTCAAACTGAACTGATATGAAAGATATCTATTACATGTCCCTAAATTAAAACTTGGGTGCAAGTCTTGGCTTCTCATATTTCAGTTAAACAAAAACCTCTGGCTACTACTGTAACCAGCATGCCAATAAAACAAAGCATTTAGTTGGCTATAAATTCTTGATTCACAAACACATTGACAAGAAAGCAAAGTGTCATTTAATGTTAAAGAGGGAAAAACAGTTCACAGCACAAAGTACAAAATTTGTACCTCTATTACACTACAAACTTCCTATCACTAAATAATCCATCACTAATTAAGCAGTCTTCACTAAATGAATTCTACCTTCAGTTTTTGAAAAAAAAATTTGATGCATTCTTGCTCCTTATGTCCTATAAAGCTTAACTTCATCTGTTTTACAGCCCTAACTCTGAGACTACAACTAGTTTCAGACTGCCAAGTTCAGGGGACAGCATATGACACAAAGAACTGTGTTAATCTCCAGGTCAGAATTCATCCCAACTCTTCCAGCATCATTTGTCCTCCAAACAAAGGTTTCAATCAAAATTGAAGTACAAATCCAGCAGCTACACCAAGGTATAGTGAAAGTAAGGCTTACATCTCCAGATAGAACTATTTCTGCAGTTCTTGTCACAAACCAGGCAGAGAGAATAAAAGGATGAGGGAGAGCAAGAGGGTCCTATGACATTCTCACCACGTGCTTTGCAGATAAAGAATTTTATTTATTACTTCTATTAAAAATCCAACATTTCCTTCCAGAAGCACTGATGCACCCTCCTAAGAGGAGGATTCAAAGCATCTGATCCTGGATGACATAGTTTTGGGTAAAGCTCATGATCTCCTCCACAGCTGCACTGCACCAAGACTCAGAACTACTCCAGTGAACCTTGGTACAAATGCTCTTATTAGAATTAGTTGCATTTTTTTTCCCAGAGAAAAGCCTTGAGTCACTACAAGTTTTAATCACTATTTTGGAACTGTGCAGAGAGGCAGGCAGTAATGTAACCAGAACATGCTTACATTAAGTAGACTATGAAGAGCACCTGGAGACAAATAGATTTTAGTTACTGTATCTCTTCCACATTAAGAAGCAGACAAAATACACTGCTTCAAATCTCTTCCATATTTGCCTAGAGCCCTGTTACAGGCATCAACATCTCCTGCAAGAGGATTAGCCTGCAGCAAATGTGATCTAAAGCAAGTACCACACCTTTGGAAAAAGTTACTGTGTTAAGGAAAGAAGAAGTGAACTAGATCACCCCTGTTCAGCAGGGTAGGAAGCCTACATCCATATCTGGAGTTTTGCTGATTACTATTTTGACACAGAATAAAGAGCTCTCAAAACAGCCCTTCAAAGAGAACCCATAGCAAGATCTAGTACCTAATTTTCCTAATGATGAATTAGCTGTAGTTCACCACTATCACCTAACCAGCCACAGTACTTATACACATGCTAGTCAAGCAAACAGCTTCAACATTTTCAGAAATCAGTGGATATTAGGAGTGGCTGGAACTACAATATTTTTACATACCTAATCTTCAGGCAGATAACCACTTCAGCCAGCTTCTGTGTTCTCTTCTCTCGCCCCAGCAGGATCCTGAAAATCACTTGCCTTTAATAATTACTTTTAAAAACGGCACTTTCTTCCCACAGACACAAAGGGAAAACACAATCACTCTCACATCACTCTCACATCACTCTCAACTTAGCTTCTTCCTTCAGGTTTTATCTTCTTCAGTTAACTGGCTAACTAAGCCAGCAACTCACCTTCACCTGGAGCAAATGGAGGAATTATATTGCAGTTGTGAGCAATGAATCACAAAAATAATGAAACATTGGTAAAACATGAGTCTTTTTACAGAACTAAGGAAAAAAGGCATTGGAAGGCAATCTTAGTAGAAAAGTACTGGGTCAGCCATTGTTAATATCTGTAGCACTTAAGATGCATGAATTAGGTATGGATGTGCCCTTCCTAGGAAGTATAGGATTAACTGAATTTTACTACAGGGAAAGAAGTTCCCAGAGCAGCTGATCACTCAAAAACTGGCACAAGAAATCTTTGTATGTTTTGTTTTTCTGCAGGAAAGATGTTCTTTTGATGAAGTTAGCAGCTACATCAGAGCAGTGTGACAAAATTGGTTATCAGATGGAATTTACAAGCTCAACAAGAATAGTTGTATGACAGAGCTCAGGTTAGGTGATCTGATGAAATTTTTGACATTTAGGCCTGGGCATAAAAGACAGGGGACAAGTAGTGGGTAGGCTGTGATTCACCCCTGTAAATCCTTATTCTCCAGATTTACTTCCAACAGTTGGCTATCCACAGTTAATTGCTTTCCTTTTTATGTGCCATGAACAGGTTATGCAAGAAAAAATATTTTGGGTGTCCTTCTGAATCCACTACAGAAAACACAAGCATTTTCACAGACTTTCCTAGACCTTAGACCAGAATAAACCAGGAGGATTTCTGAGCTGTCTTTAACTCTCCCTGAAACCCTTTGAAAGTGATTCAGTTTTCCTGGGATCCTGCAACCTCCCTGAACTCATGCCCCATCTGCTGCCTGTGGGATCTCAGAGTAAGGCTCAGGTTGTCCACCTGTGAAAGTGGCAGTAGGTCTTTTTCTCTCATCCCCTACCAAGATGTTTTCTTCCTTATGAATTTACTTATACAGTAAAGAACAGCTCAAGCATTTTCATATCAGACTGAGCTTAGTTTTGGTTAGAACTGATCTCCAAGAATTAAACACAGATCTCACCATAGCAATAGAAGCCTAAAGTCCCCACTCACCTCCATCTATAATTACTAATGTTGCTCCTCTATGCTCAGCCCACATAACTCTTTCTCAGCTAACTTCCACTTTAAGTTTTCCCTGTGCTTACAGAGAAGCTTTCCCCTACTTCTTTGACTCAGTTTCATGTGCCTTTTCTTTGAGGTTATCTAATGGGGTTGTTAAATATTTCATCTTTGCCCCTTAGCCAGAATCAGCTCTATTCCACCAAGAGTCTTTTCTTTGATTAATTAAAAGGAAGGAGGAAGCTATACAGTAATTTTATTGCTGTTTTCTACTGAAGGGCATTTTGTGTTCTGGATATTATCTGACAAATGTGCAGAACCACAAAACAGAGTTGATAATAAATATAAACTTGTTGGTATTGTAGCAATACTAACACCAGTGCTATCAGTTAGGAAAGCTGTGACAATCTATGCATTACTCAAGGAATTTGTCATTTTTGTTGTCTTGTTTTGTTGTTACTGCTGCTGAATTAAAACAGGGTTCACTGTTTTGATGACAGAAATGCATTAGGTTGTCCACATGTTGCTTTAAGTATCATAGACAAGTCTTCAGTCACCATTCCTGCCCACACTATTTTCTAACAGTAACTAAAACAATTGTTTTTTTATTTTCCCAGTAAAGTGTGAAATTGTTTTTAAAACTAATTAACATATTGTGCAATGACTAATTAGTACAGCAATTGACATCATAAAACCCCTAGAAGTCCACAAGAGAATGGATTTTGAAACGAATCACCTAAATCTTCATAAGATCCTGAGCTCAAAGAGGCACAGAAAATTACCACAGAGATTTAGTAAAGTACTGTCATATGTGGGAATATACTGTAATTAAATGAAAAGTAAACAGTATCTTTCTTTGCTTTTCAATGATAATAAGTAGCCTGTGGTCACAAAGCTGCACAGTCTAAATCTCCTGCACCTGTGGTTTTCTCCTTCTTAGAAAATAAGAGGAAGCTAAGAGATACTTCCAACAGCTGCAAGCAAACAACAAAAAACTTGCATTTCTCCACCCTGCTAATACAGATGCTATCATTGGGGTTTGGACCAAAGTGAAGCTCTCCAACTTCCCAGGAAATCCGTGGAAGCAACTGGGCAAGGAGATGCATTGTTAGATGGGCTTTGGCATTAAATATGCCACAGAAGAAAAAGCTGCATTTTTTATGTGTGATCTATCACTAAAAAATTAAAGTAAGGTTTTTTTGTGTGAAAAACAAGTAAATAAACAAGAATCCCAAATACATTTCCCCTCCTATCAGTCCTTTGTCCAATTCTTTTTGTATGTGTGTGACACTGTCACTTTTTAATTAGCTTATTACTCTTCAAGAGTAAAATGCTTATTTGATTATTTTATTTTCTTTCTCTAAGATACTTTAGAAACTTTCTATTCTTCCCAGATAATACTGTAGGTGTCTCCAGTAAAGAAGCACATGCTTGACTTTCCAGTCACTGTAATTGAAGACTGCTCCACTGACCCAAATCAACTTCCCAGAGCCCAGCTGAAAATTCAGATACTGCCAAACATTTGGTAAGATCCCATCCAGAAGTAGCTTCATCAAAGCACCCACATTTCAGCTCAAAGGACCAACAGGAGAACACAAATTACTTGGTCAGGGCAGTTCCCTGCTGTGGGGTGTCAGGATTTCCCCTGAGAGGGGGAAAGGTGGGTTCTTTGGGTAAGAACTGTTCAGCAACTGATTTATTTCCCCAGAGTTTGGAAACCTTGAGAATATCCCATTCTTTAATCCTGATTCTCAGATGATCCACTGCTTCCCATTCAGAGGGACCCATGATAATCCACCAGCGAAGTCTGGGTGTTGGTTGCTGCCTTTCCTTCCACAGAACTCAGAAGCATTTTCTCCACAGCATTTTAGCCCAAAAAGTGAAAAACCAGCAGAAGCAGCCAGCCACCCAATGGAGAAATTGTTTAGTGGATGACTTCTGCACCTGGGATATGGCAGCAAAGGGCATTTTAGAAAGACTGGAGACAAAGCTATGAGATATTTCCAAGAGGTTAACCCAGGAGATGGGCTCCTGACAGGGCAGGTCCAGCTCCAGCCAGGAGCCAGGGTGACAGTCACAGCCCTGCCTGAGCTGCTGTGGGTCTCCTGGGCCATGGGCAGGGGTGGGAGCAGCTGGGCAGGGACACAAGGACCATTAATGCCCTCCAGGGCTGCCAGTGTGACCCATCCTGGACTGAGGGATTACACTTGCAAACATTAACTCCAGTATAAAAGCCAGCAAAAAATAACCTTCAGTTTTGTGATGTTGGCAGATTTCTGGGCTCTCCTTCAACTACATGAGCACTTGCTGGGATTAAACTTTTTTTCAGTTAGTTTTTTAAAAAAATAATGCCAGGCAATTATCTTCAGTTCCAGATTAGGTGGTCCAGCTAACAGTTCTCAAATGCTGGATGTCTTCCTTGCTCATCATTAGCACTCAGTTCACCAAGTGACTGAATTATTGCTTTTCAGTACTTTTGGATTAATTATCTCTTGTCAGGTATTTTGAGCTATATGAATAATTGTACATTAATTTCTTGATTTTAAATTGTAAAACATCAGAGAACTGGACCAGCAGAAATGCTTTATTCTACACTATTTTATACTGTGTGCATAATTTACATGGCTTCTTACAACCCCTAGTTGGGCTGAAATCCATATTCCAGTTACCGTGTCCCATTATACAGGTAATTAAGGCACAATTAAATCCCTCACGCCTTTCAAGTTTTCTCTCAGAACTGAAAGGTCAATGCAAACGATGCTGATTTTCTTTTTCCCTTTCCTGCATCAGGGTTCTTAGCCAAAAACTTCTTTAAGATTTACAAAGACTTCCTAAGAGCTGGCAGACCTGTATGAGCCAGGGGTTAGAAGCTGGATTTCATTCTTTGCCTCTGACTTTCCAGGCATCCTCAGGCCTCTCTACCATCTCTCAAATCACTGACTTCATTTACCAGTCACATGGGGTACCATTTGCCATTCACATTCATTTCCCATCATGGGAAAAAGTTACTTAAGAACATTTTGCAAGGACATGATAATCCTATAGAACATTTTTCAAACCTAAGATATACAAATGAAAGGGAAAATTTTATTATTCCATTCTAATGGTCCTATTCTTCTGCAGAACACAAAATTTTCAGCTACAGGGATGATTTTGTATAGTTCATCACAGTCTGTTTGTTTTTTTCAAACCGTTCATCAGTGTTTGGATGGAGAAAATTCCAGTCTATCACTGTGGGATTAATACTGTAAGATTTCCTAAAAGAGAGCTGCACCAAAGAAAATTCTCTCTAGTATGAGCAGATAAATTTCATGCATCCAAACAACTCACTGTTTTATTTTGAGACTGCCATTGGTAGCATGATCCATCCTAGGGCTGTTGAATTTTTCTGCTCCTCAATTTTCTGGAAGTAGAAAATCCTTATTTTTTAGAACTAGCAAAATGAAAGAATTCTATTTTTAAACCCTCAAATGACAGAAGATCAATATGAAATCTGCAGAATCTTTCACAATCTTAAAACAAGTCTTCTTTAAGAAGGAGTTCAGAGTGCGCCTCCCAGACCAGCTATTAAAACAAAGACATCTCAGCTTGGAGATTAAAGTCCACGATTTTTGCCAAGTTTTCCCAGGATTTATTCTGCAGTTTGCATTGCGCAATGAGTGATTCTAAGCATCACATTTCTCATTGCAGTAGCCTCCAGCAGTGGGACCCAGACAAGACACAATCTGCTCAGTCACATCTTCAAAGCAGGAGTCACAAAAAACATGCAATATTCCCACTTCACATGGAACGGGCTGATATTAACCCATTATTGTGGGCATTTAAGTGGATTTCACAAAAGCTACAGGAGAGTTGCCAGTAGGTACCTAAATACCCCCAATATGAGTCCTCATTCCAAAGCTTATATGGAATGTGACCCTAATGATTGCCCCACTGCTTCTTATGGCAGTGGTGCCTGCTGGTTCCCCCAGCTGGGACCAGACCTTGCAGATCACAGTTACCACCACAAACACCACTTTTGCTCTGTGTAGAGACAGCCAGCAGTGATGACAAGGTGGTCTTGGGCTGAAGGAGGTCTCTGAGCACTGCTAAAATTAGAAATGGAATGTTTGGTCCTTGGACAAAGTCACGTAGCAGCCAACCAAAGGGACATGTGTAGCCCAGAGCAGCAGAAAAGAGCTATTAAAATATAATTGCCTCATTAATTAATTGAAGTCTTCTGGAATATACGAACACATGAAATTGAAGACTTGAAGGCACCATTGAAGATCTGTAAGTGCTGTGGCTTCACAGCTATGAAAGCAAAGCACTTCATATCCACATGAAGAAGCACATCCTGCTCCTTGATGGCTGCTGGAGTTCTCAGCTCCCGGGAGGCCCTGCCAGGGCTCACCCCTGGGAGCTTGTGATGAGCTCTGGCAGTTTCAGTGTTCATCAAGCAGGATGTTCAAAGCCACATAAGGCATTAACAGGCCCAAGTTCCATTAATTGTAGAAGGAGCTGAATGCTCCAAAACCTTAGGGACCATCAAGCATTTTATTCTTATTTTCATGTCTAAGATTTCCTTTAAAGGAAACATTTTGGTAAGAGATGCCACGGGGAGAGTACTGATTTGCCACTCTTGATGAGTTGATTACAACAAGCAATGAGTTAATGAGTTTTCTTTGTGGTTTCTTCATCCTGTTTGTAGAAGTGATTTTTTTATCACTTCTAAGTTCACTGTTGGGGGTGACCGCTGCAAGGTGGGGTGGAGAAAGACGGTCTGTGCAAAATGTGCTGGCAGAAGCTAACACAAAAGTTTTAAATCACTTGCTTATGACAAGCAGAAGGACTCTGTGGCTAAGGTTTACTGACTCTCTGACACAGCAGTTCATCACTCCTGGCCATTCTGTCTCTCTGCTTGCTTCTACCAGCTAAAGTGCTACGAGAAATGAAAAAAATGACAGCACAAGCTCACACACATATTTTACTACTGATGGACCCAAGGCGCTACCACAACCTTCAGATGTTTATCCTGATGATTCAAGGAACACAAACACTCAAACATCAGATTTTATTTCAGCTTGTTCTAAAGATGGAGATTAGCCAGGTAAGCATAATTTGCCAGGTCAGTCACAGGAGATTCCACAGGAATTTATTCAGACTGTGATACTTCTGTCGGTCCCACTGCAGATACAGAGGTGACTCCTACATAAAGTAGGTCTTTCTGAGTTGCTGTGTAGCCTGGCACACTACTGAGACTCACTGCACTCCTGCAGTACAGCTCTGCACAAATAAGTCTGAAGTACAAAGTTCTGTTCAGCAGTGCTGTACCTCCCCTCCAAACCTGTGGTCCCTCTCCAGGGTAATCTTCCTACTGCCTGCAGGGATAGAGCACAGTTTTGGTGCCAGCAATCACAGCAGCTTGCTAAAGAACACAGTTTCAACAGGATTCAGTTAAATGGTTTTTAATACTCTACAGGACACCAAACTTGGGATGTGGTTTGAAGCATTTGTTAACCTTAGCAGACAGGTATTGATAGGGCAGCAACCTCCTCCTGTCACCCTCCTTATTCAGATGACAAGAAATCTGCTCCCATGTCTTTCCTCTTAGGATCATTTCCCTTGCTGCTTTCAGACAGTTTCATACATGAGCAATATTGAAAGAAAAAAAGATGTAAAAATCTTTTCTTAAAAGATCTAAATTGGGTTTTACTGCAGAACAAAGAAAAAGGGAAATTCCATCTTTCTGCCACACAAGCCCTTTTTCAGGAAAAAGGGTTCAAGGTACCTTCAGTGTTCTGGGTAGTTTTCAGAGTTCTCTACATGAAAAATTACAGTCATTGAAAAAGTTAGTCCAGTGGTCAAGCCATGAAGTAACCCAAGAGCCTAATTCCTGAATGAGTAGGGAGAAGGCTTTTAGGACAGTACTAAGATCAGCAGGAGGGATGCACTCTCAGGGCTGTGGCCTGGCACTGGGCAGAGATGGGACCCTGCAGCCCACACTGACAATCTGCTCTTGGGAAGGAGGACAGGCACTTCTGCAGCCTCTCAGGACAGAGGGAAATAAAGGGTTGAAACAACATCTTGTTTCTGAATTTTAACTTTAATTTTTGAAGGAAAAGTCCTAGTTTTGAAAGTCATCATTTCTACCCCAAATTCGGCAGCAGCTTTATGAAAGTAAAGTGTAACGTAGCCCAGGTTCACGGGGTCACAGCCTGCCAGGGAGGGATTAGGATCTGTTCCTGCAGACACAGATACCACCTGCAGGGCACATCCACACTACCCCAATCTCACCATGGAGCAGGAGCTGATGCCTGCTATGTTTTCTTTGATTGGCTGAGTCTTACTGCCCACCACTACCTATATCCTCCTCTTTTGTAGAATATAGGATAGAATGTAGAATGAGGGCTAATACTAGCATTTGCTTAAAAATTATCCCACAGCAGGAAAAATTATCCTGAGACAGAGTGTGATGCAGTGGTCCCCAAATAAAAGGCAGCTTGTGAGCAGAATTGATTGTCAGAAAAAATAACCTTTATAACATAATATGGTATCAAAACCAATAAACAATATATTTCACATCTAGATAGACCACCAAAAGGCCTAGTCTATACTAAATATCTCTTTCACACACGCTGATGGACACCCCAACATCTAATCCAAACCATCAGCTGCAGATCAGGAATAGCAGTTAAAAGAGGAGGAGATAAAATTGTAAAACATCAAGTGGGGTATAGAAATAGAGCTCTCATGCACACATCCTTATGAAAGAGATAATCTGGTTAATGGGAATGGGGAACCCTTTACAAGCTGATGAGAGGAAATGCCTGTCTATGTGCTGGAGTAATTCATGCAAACACTAAATGAGCCTTTGGAACTCCTTGATGCTGCACCACTGAGGGATACAGGAGATCACACAATAACAGCTATCCTGCATTTCATCCTATGTTCTCAGGCATGAACTTGGAGATCTGGAAATTCATTTTTAAGGAAAGTTATTTACCTGTGAGAGGTTTTTGAGTTATTTCTTAGCCCCTGCCCCAAGCTGCTGTCAGGGGCAGGATGACACAGACATGGTTTTCTCACAAAATCCTGTATTTTGACACTCGACAGAAATGAAAGTGTCATGTTAAGGGTTGTGCTTACTAAGTCTGCAATATCATGGATAATTCACTTTATTTTAACTCTGCTGAGCAAATGAAAAGCCTGGGTTCTTCCCTTCTGGAAACTTAATTCCCTCAACCATTTTGGAGAGGTACTCTGCTGAATTAAAATCCTCCCCAGGGAGAATTTATAAAAACAGTAACACTGTTTGGAGATTGCTGCCAGGCTGCCCATGCCATCCAAAATCCTTCTGGAACTATTTAAAACAAACAGAGTGGAGAGGTTGAAGTGAGCAAAATGTGAGAGCTGTGCAAGTGTGCAAGAATGTGATAACCTTTCTGAGAGAGTGTGATGATTACCTACCTGAGTCAAGAATCAATTTCTAACACAGCAGAAACAGCAAGCTTGCTTTTTAATTTGTAATAAGAAGAAACAAAGCTGTAAGGAAACTCTGATCACAATTTTATAATACGTTCTGGAAGAAATTCACTAATAAAAGTGTACTGAAAACACATTATTAAAGTTTTGTGACAGAGATTCAAGAGACTGAATACAAGAGCTGGAGGAGAGTCTTAACACATTTTTATGAATTCATAAAATATTATACAGGATTTCATGAGCAAGACTGCAAATTCGGAGCATGAAAAAGTTTTTTTTACAGTTCACATATAGAAAAACAGAACCAGAGGTTTTAAATGGCAGTGTTGACACATTGTTAACTCTACATGATGCTCGAAATATGAAAAAGAAAAAGAGGGGAAAGAAATAAAAGAATTTCTGGGGTACTCTGAGTACATCTATGTTTTCTGTTATTTTACCTGGCAGCCAAACCATTAATTGAAACAAAGACAAATGATAAGTCACTGCTGAAATCTTCCTCCATGTCAATGGAAATTTATAGTGCTGCTTTGGATGAGGACAAAGTTATAACCTGACTGAGCTGCTCCCAGCACTCTGTTGTTACCATTTGTTTCTTTGCAATGCTTCTTTGCAACTGACATATTCCTTTTTTTCCTGACTGGAAAGGCAAGAGATTGGTGTTTATTTGATGTTATTTATGTAGCATCTCTTTAAACAGTAAAAATTTAAAAAACAAACAAACAAACCCTAAAAAAGGCATAAAGATTCTATAGAGGAGGAAGACAGAGAAATCTACCTAATAATTAACTTTATTTTCATGTACTTAGTCAAGTTTTGTTAGTTTTTTCTTTACAAATATTATGCGTAAGGAAACAACTGCTGTAAAATGAAATACATTAAAGTGGTATCAATCCTTTTGTTTCACAGAGACAATCATGATTGGGTTATTGGGCCAAGAGTACAGAGAATTAATTGAACTGGGACCATTGAAATTAAAAAAAAATCACTTTCACCTCCTTACTCCTTTATCGGTCTTTACATATTGTGCCTTGCATGAGCTAATAATAGATTCATTGCAGCCATGCTGTAACTGATTGCTGTAACTTTGCATATTTTCCTGATGTGTATGAAGAAGTAGCACTGAGGCTCTTGGGATTAACAGATTGAATTACTTCTCATTTCCATTCAAAGTCCATGCAATTCTTTACAAGGGCTCTTCAAAATAAGTTCAGCAGGAAACAAAGCCAGAAAATTCACAGTAGATTAAAACTCAGCAGGGGTGAACTCATATGTGGTGAAGAAAGGAAATACAACAAGAAAACTGGTTTTACTTTTACATTTTTTTTAAATGCAGAGAAATCACCCCCTTACACTGATCATAATTCTCACAGCAACACAAAATTAAGTGTCTCAAAGGCTGCCTGTGTCCCTTAATTTGTCTAAGGATGTCCTGGAGATCTAAAACAGATTCCATGGGTCTGTTCTAGTTCCCAACAGGAGCACAATAATGGAATCATTTAGGCTGAGAGGGACCACTGGAAGTCTGGTGGTCCAACACCCCCCACCTGCCTCAGCAGGGCCAGCTTAGGACAGGCTGCTCAGACCTTGTCCAGTCTGGTGTTTGAGCCCTCCACAGGCAGAGACTCACCAGCTTCTCTGTGACCTTGCTGCAGGATTTCACTGCCCTCACTGGGGATGTTTTCCCTGGTATCTGACAGGAATTTCCCTTGTGGCAGCTTGTGTCTGTTGCCTCTGTACTCACTGAAATTTTAGAACATTTCAAAATTGCCTTGATGTGTCTGGTACACTATAAAAAAAATTCCCTGGATTTTCCAATACAATATTTACTATGTACTTTACTTTTATCCTGGTCTATTGTTATCTTCTCAGAAACCATTTATCCAGAGTGGCTTTAGAAGACACAGCTAGAGAAGTCCACCTCAGGAAACAATCCAGTACCTTTCTTGGACATTTGAGAAAAAAAGCAAGAATTACAGTAGGGTATGAGAAATTTGAGTAAATATCTAATGCCTCTCTAAATTCATTAAATGCCAGTCTCTACTGTGAGTTAAGTGTTTTAATTACCCAGGGTTCAAGCCCAGCTGGCTGTGGTAAGTGATTTATCTAACACATGGTATGTAATTGGCCTGCAGTTTGCTCTTAGCTCATCTCTTTGGGTGAGCCTCTGTGATTCTGAATATTGAAGCAGCATTCCCTGCATACTGATATCACTACACTGGCAGTCCTTTAAACCCCTCTGTTCTGCTGCCTAAGGAGGTTCACACATCATGCCTGGCTCCACTGTCCTGCTCCCAGCTCTGCACTGCTCCATGGAGCTCCCCAAACTCCTGCACTACCCCAGCATCTCCATCCTCCTGGACCAGCCCTCTCTTCCAGCTGTTCCTGGTGTCAGCCATCAATAACATCCAGGAGAGAGAAGGGATGAGGATTTATTTTCCCTTTGTGTTCCTTCCTTTCTGAAACCCTACTCTTAGATAAGTTTACCCAGGGAGACAAGGCTTTTCCTCAAAGCAAGAGGAGAGACAGAAGAGAAGAGGAGGAAGAGAGGTCTTCATGTAGCCCTGCATGTCCCAGCACCATTTTTTTTAAGAGTGAAAAGATATAGTCCAGTTGCCTCTTATTTTCTCCTACCCAGAAGTTTCAAGTGGGTGTTAGGTTCTTACTCACTGAATCGGTGTCATTTAATGGTGTCTCAAATCAAGCAGTTTCTGAATCCTCTCTTCTGATGGATGAGGTAATTCTGTCTTTACGTAATTCAGAGGAGCCACATGAGACTTAATTAATATTTATAAAGCATTCAGGATGCTCAGTTGAAAAGGGTGATGATATAAAAGCTCTATAAAAACACTCACAATTTTTCAAATTCTCTGATGTTGCAGGTCAAATTAAAGACTCATTTTTCCCCTTCATTTTCCAGCAGCAATTGTGTCCCCTATGGGTTATGTGGAAACAGTCAAAGCCCAAAAGCCAGTAACACAGGGAATTTTAAAAGAGTGGATAACCTATTTATACTTGTAAAGGATGGCAGGGCACGAGCAGCAAAACCAACGAAATGTTTCCTGTGAGTCCATGTTCTGTCTCCTCTAACCACCACCTCACCAGACATCTTCCCACAGCCCTCTGACATCTGCCAGAGGCACAGGGTGGTTCAGGCAGGAGCTGATCCAGGAGCACCAAGGGGCTGGGCAGCGTGGGCAGCTCAGCCACTGACGGCTGCATCGAGCTGCACTGCGTGGTGATGGCAGTGAGAACATCTGCAATCAGCCTGGCTTGTGCAAGGTGGTTGAAAATTGTCTGGAAAAGAAGACAGACATCCCAGCTGTCTGAAGAACCTCATTTCTTAAAATTGCCAAGCACAGCCATGAGCAGATCAGACCAGACTGAGGCTCTTGAGGCCCCTCAGTGATGTCAGGCTTCTGCCTCTGCCTCACTTGCAAACAGCTCTTGGTGCTGGCAGAGAAATAAAGCACTGTTTAACTGAGGCTGGAGCAGAGTGGAAACGGTCCCACCCTGCTGCAGGGCACTACCAAAGAGATGCAGTGGGGATCACAGTGACAACAGCAAAGGCACTGGACTGGAAGGGATGTGTTACAGCTGGCAAACACAGGCACTTGTCAGAGAAACATCACAGCCCACAGGGAAACATGTGTTTATTTTTCAGGTCATATCTATCACGCAGAGGAAAATTATAGAGAGAGTGTGTTGTGTATGTGTTTGCATCTCCACTCAGCTGTGCTGAAAAAGAGAAATCATCAAGCCCAAGGATATGTCTCATGAGGGATGAATTAATGGCATGTGGTGTAATTCAGTAAGTAACCTGAGGCTATCTGGCCCCATGGGCAGCCTGTGCTCCATCCTCCAGCCCCTCAGGAATGGCTTCCCAGTGCTCCTCAGGGGTCCTTGGGATGTGGCTGCCTGTCCCCACAGCCACTGCTTGATCCAAGTTCTGCTCCCACCCCTCATGAGGAGACCAGAGGTGGCAAGATCTGCTTCTAAGACAGAAAGGTGAAGGCTGACTTGTTTCTACAATGCCTACAGCTGCTTCCTGCAGACATTCAAATGATCTCATCCTGCTCTGTATCAAGTCAAGGGATCACTGGACCAAGCTCCCAAACCACAGTGCCTCAGCAGCACACTCTGACTGAAGCGTGGGACATGTGGGTCCATCTTGCCTTCACTTTATTGCCCTGGTGCCAGCTCCAGCATGTTTCTGGTCCAGAAACATGCTGACAGTGACCTGTGGTGCTTTGCAGGGAGCTGAGCTGGGACTTTGATGTGCCTGAAAAATGATCCCTAAGAAAAAGGGATGGAGGGGTGAAGGTGCAGAATTTAATTCAGCTGTGCTCCCAGTGAAGCCTCCAGCCAGCTGCCTAGAAACAGGGGACACAGAATTAGGGAGGAACTAAGGAGGGAGAGGTAAAGAGCAGGATTTCTTGGGATCAACAGTCTTGTCACAAGAGTGACATCTCCTGAGATGCACAAAGCCACCTGGACACTGGGACAAAGATGCTCAGCAGGCCCCCAGCCACCTCTCTGTCCAGCCCCACACCCATGAGCTGTGCAGCAGTGAACAGCACTGTCCTCCTTACCTGAAGGATTTCTTAAACTCAGTGGACTCCTCAGTTTTTATCGAGGGTAGGTTTAAATCTGTTTTGCACTAGAAGGGCTATCAGCAGGTTTTTTTAAGTAGAAAATCTGTGTGCTGATGCATTAGCATGCTCACAGGTGTTTTAATGACTTCTTTCTGGGATACTTGAGATCAAGAAGGTTATCTTCACAAGGAAAAGCCTGCAGAATACTTTAAAATTAAATTAGTGCTTGTAATGCTTTGCAGAATATTTATGAAGATGATGTGTTACTGTGATAACACCTTGTACCCCTACTCAGACAAAGTCTTGGAGTTGCCCTGCAGCATCAGAGGAAGGTTTGGATCTAGAGGGGGATAAGCTGAGCTGGCAGCTCTGCCAATCTCTCTCCTTTCCACCTACCTTGCAGAAGATCCAGTTCTCTGCCTCCCACAGCTGTAAGGGGTGTTTGTTTATGTGGTGCAAGGGGAGGGGGTCTGATACAGATCTTCAACCCAGAACTCTGGTCTTGCATTTGGGATACTTCCAAACTTGAGCCATGCCTAGGTTTGGTCTTGAAGTGATGGTTTTATTTATTTAAAATGCCTGTCTGCACCAGAGGGTGCAGGAAGATGGGTGAAGAGCTGCTCTTCTCACCTAATTTCTCTTGAAGATACATTTTCTCTTGAAGATAACTCCACATGGTCTTTTCAAGGTGGTGTTTGTGTCAGGTGTCAAACACAGCCTGACTCCTGAAACCATAAAAATCAATCACAGCAACAGATAAAACCAAGTCCAAATGAAGTGCTTCCTATATGTAGCAAATACCGAAGCTGGCTGCCAAGGAAATGATGTTTTGTTTCTAAGGGAGAGTCCGGGGACTGAGGTTTGGGAATGGTGGTGTCCGGTCTGTCAGAGGGAACTGCAGCTGTAGATGAAACTCCACCACCATCTGCTGGACACACTGGGGATGGAGCTGGGCTCATCTGTGTTTTGCTATGAGCAAAATGACAATACTTCTCTAAAGAAAGAAGGTTTAAAATGCAAAGTCCTTAATACCGTTTTACAGCCATCAGGATTTTTTTTTTACCCACGGACATAAGTGGCAACCACGTATCTCATTCGGAAAGTCTGGATTTCTTTAATTTTATGGCAGCTGTGATAGATCTGAGACACAGTTCATAGAAGTACAGCCTGAATGTTAAAGCAGGCAGACAGTGGGGAAAGTGTGTTTTCTTTACAATTTAAAGAGAACTCCCTTATGTTGTTTACACAGCAGTGAGCAGCAAGACTCTGGGTTAACCCCTTGTGAAAGAATGAGCTGAGAGAAAGAAATCAGTGTACAGGGAGGGACATTGCTGCTATAGCCACACAGCAGCAACAGGGAGAACTGGAGAGACTTTATTGAAGAGAAAAAATCACCCTGAGCTAGCTGGACCAGGAGTCTCATCACTGTGTGCCAGTTACCTCCAGGAGGTCCTGCACAGCCAACATTTCCTGCACAAACTCACCTGAATCTGCAGCCCAGCAGGACACCAGGCTACTGCAGCAGCAATGTCTCGGGCCTGCTGCATCAATTAGATCTGATTTTTTACTAGATGAAGAATTGAGGCTTTAATAAGAGATAAGGGAGCTTTGGACTGCTGTGCTCACACTAATCTTTTAATGGTTGAAAGTGATAGAAAAGCTGTTGCAATTTCTTACCTAGCATTTTCCTTTGAATTATTAATAACCAATTTTTACTTAATTTACTTAGTTCAGAAAACTACATGTGTCTAATTCCAACATTTTTCATTTTTACTGCCTTCTGCATTGACAAAGGGATAACTCCATATAAACCAATTAAAACACAAAAAAACACACACCCAACCTCCTGCCCTGGTTTGCTCTCCCAGCTCTCAGGAGTATATCCAGAAATACCAGCTTCTAATATTTCTATGCTTCTTTGCTTCAGACTTCTGTAAACTATGACTTGGGTTAATGATTACAGCTGGTAAAGGGATGGAATTCTCTTAATATCTAAACCACTTTTCCTAGTCTCTTGGACAAGAAACATTTTGGGGTAAAAGGGACAGGATCTGCAGGTTTGAGGGAAGAATTCAGGAATTTTTAAAGTCCAATACCAGAATTAACTCACTTTATATCTAACTACTACACAAATGTAAAGACAAAATGTGTTTAAACTTCCTCATCTCCTAGAAAAGGGAACATTCATTTTATTACATGCAATGATTTCTTTTGGGGGATTAAAAAACATTTTTTCAAAAATAAACTAGGGAAATTGAAGGCTATAAATGGCCAGTCAGCCAGCCAGCAAGACAAAGGGAGAGATTTTCAGGCAAAGGTTCTGAACTATGATAATTTAGTTTAATGGAGGGGAAATATAAACACAGAAAAAGGCTTTTACTGCCTTCCGACAGGTAGTAGCTAATTGGCCTTCTCTATCCTGCAGAGACAAGAGGAAGACTGATTTAAAAATAACTGAACACCGTGGTTAAAATTAGGCTGCAGCTAAATTTTAAAAAAAATGTACATTAACATTGCCATAGGGTGAGCCCCTGAAACTTTTCCACAGATATGCAAATGTTTAACTGGGAACAAAACCTAAGCCCTTCCTCAGCCTCCTCTGAAGAGGGACACCAAATCAAAGGTGTGACACTGGTTTTACAGACATGCCACATGAGCAGTTAACAAACCATCCCAGGTACCAATTACACTGCAGCTCTCACACAGCACAGAGCTCTCTTAAAGAGGCTGCTGAAGGGGATCTTGGAAACTCATCCAGTGAAAGTACATTGAAAGAGTGCCACTGTCAATTCTGTGGCATTTATAAATGTTGTTTTCTTTGTGCAGATACAATCACTGGAGCCTGAACTCCTGAGATAATGCAGTAGTCAAGCCAGCAGTAAACCCAAAGCTCAGGAAGTATCACTTGGCTTTCAGTATTTCTAAAGCAGTGCCACAGTTAAACTTAACAGATTACAGGGTTAATTTGTAATTTATTATTGCTATCAGCCACGAACACGAAGGAAAATGAAAATGCCAGAGGCAGGAGGCAGGATTCCTCACCCCTTTTCCAGTCATCAGGGATTTTACTACCGGCAGAGGTAGGAGACTCCTACACCTCTCTATGAAAAGGCTCACAAAACACAGAAAGACAATGTGATATCTGATTTCTTCCTCAGTCCTTTCCTGCTCCCTGCTGGCACTCCATCTGTTTTTTGACCAGCAGAAACTCTAAGAAAACATTTTTACAGAACAACCTTAATAAACCCTCATATATTTTATTCCTCAAGGATTAGAGGGACAAGAAGTGTCATACTACAGCTGCTCCTGATCTCAGACATAAAGAATCAGCCAGACCATCAACCAAAGCAACGAAACCAAGCTGTTTCTGAACAAATCCATTTCTACTTTGCCCAGAAAAGATGCCCAGATCAGGAAGGCAGTCTGTTCTACTCACCACCACACAGCAAGGTCCAACCAACAGGGACAGGGACCCAAGGAAAAGGAAACATCAGTCTTCCCAAGCCATCTATCTCAGCACTTCTCTTTGCTCACAGTAATATTCTTTACATTACCTACCCTGGTTCTTTTCAGTGCAACTGAAGACTAAATTACTTTTATCCATCTTGGGTACTCCCATATCCAGGGGATAATCCAGATTCTTTTCTTCTCATAGAGGGGGCTGAGGGGAAGGCTTTTTATTCCCCTTCCACCTTGCCTGCAACATCCTTCAAACAAAACTCCTCAAACAGAACACGGTATCCCAGCTGAGACCTTATGGACTGCAAAGTTTTGCCCAGTGTTTGTCACTCATGTGCAGGAGTAAGGATATCACTACCTGACACCTGCCCCTTCCATGGCTGCAGGACCCTTCTAAGTCACATCCTGCTTGTGGGCTGACAGTAAACTGGAGTTTTCTCCAAAGAACTGCTGCACAGCTGGTTTATTTCCTCTCCTGTGCCTGTACATCAGCTGGTCTTCTCTCAGATGTAATACACTGTACTTTCCTTGCTGGAATGGCTTGCTTCTTTTTGCTTTATGATCTTTCTAAAATGTATCATTACCCTGGGATCATGATGTCCTCCACTGACTACCTGGCTCTCCCAGATCTTGTTACCTGCAAATGTAAAGAGCAAATTATCTTCCACTCCCAAGGTCACTAATGAAGATGCAGAACAGACAAGACTCAGAACAGATCTAAAATAATGTCCACTCCTAACAGTAATCCTTCAACTCCAAAATTCTTTCATTCTGGCTGTGACTTATGTTTCAAGGAGAGGAAAAAATCTACTTCATACCTGTACACATACAGTTCCTCAAATTACTTCCCAGTGAAAATAGAAAACAGCATCAGAAGTGGCATGTCTAAGGCCAAGAATTGGTTCAGTGACTCTTTAAACCTAATTTACATCATCTGATCTCCATATCTGGGTTTCCTCATCTCTCAGGGACTGTCACTCTGGAAAACATTTGAGACCAAGACATTGCAAATATTATCAGCTTAACAACCAACATTATTACTGTGCTGGAGAGCAACCTTTTCATGCAAATCACTCATAGCAATTATGCTATGTGTCTTTTACTGAAATTCTGTCCTGCAAAATTACATGCACACAGATTTGTATAACTAATAGTTACTCAGCAATTAATTAAACAGCTTCTGTTTCTCTAACTGTCAGTGCCTTATAACAAATGAAAGCTGAAAATCTTTTCGGGGTTTGTGGTCTCTCAGGCCTGAACTCTGGCACAACACACAGTGATGAACACTTCCTACATGTTTATTCAAAAAAGATAGCAACTCCCTTATTCTGAAGATAACATCAACTATAATACCTTTTGGATAATTACATCAACAGGTTGGCCAACATACAGGAGAATAAATAAGGTCAATAATTCTCGCCCAGTGCTGCAAAACGCAAGAAACATCTATAAATAAAGACTGAAAAGAAAATGTTTCAAGCAGCAACTCAGATCAATGTGGATCTTACCTTGAAAACACAGAGCTACTGAAAACACGATGTACCATAAGAGAACAAAGCAAAGAGCTCAAAGCAATGATCCTTCTAAATAAGCCTGACAAGCTTTTATTATAGAAAAACCGAATTAAGCAAAAATTAGAGAGAAATGTTTATCTGACATTTGGGATTTCAAAAAACTGAGAAATAGGAAGACACAGATATAACATATAAGGTCATCACTAACAAGAATTGGGTTTAATTCAAGCTACTGACAATAATTGAATTCTAAGTTTCCTGCTTCAGCCTAGAGTTGTCAATTAATTGAGCCTTGCTTGCATGTGAACATTGCTAGAGGCCTCTTACAGAATCAGGTGATTAGAACTTTTTTTTTCCTGAAGAGTAAAGCAGCAACCCTCTTTCTCAATTTAGGTAATGATCATCTATGCAGGTTTTATTATATTAAAGCCCCATTCCAATTAATTCACATTTTCCAGATGCTGTCACAATTGCTGACAAGTATTACACTCCAGGTCAGCTTGAAATCACCATAAGAAGGGAAGTCTGCAGCATCAGAGCCACCCCAGGCTCCTGAATGACACACAAACACCCCCATGAGGACAGAGGAACTTCAGAATTCCATGTACAGGAACCTTGTGGGGCATCTCCACTTTGCAACAGAACAGTGGCTCAAGAGTTGGGATGTCACCTCAACCTGCTTTTTAAGCTTCTCTGATACAGCTCACACACTGGTAAGATTCATCTAAATGAGAGATTTTAATGGTTTAATTTCTGAAACTATGTGCAGTGGGACAAAGTTATTGAATGAATTATCTCAGCAAGTTATTTAAAAAAAACACCACAAAAAAATAAATAAAAATAACACTAGAAGAGCTTGTTAAATATTAGCAAACAGTTTAATTTATTAAAATGACTCCAGAACACCTCTGTGCTTCTAACAACAGACAGGCATTACACATAACAGGTAAAACACAATAACATTCTCCAGTCAGCAGTTCCTGGTTCATCAGCACAGAAACACAAAAACAACAGTATCTTACATCACCTCCCAGCTCAACCTTCCTCCACCTGGTGCTTGGGGCACTTCTCTGAGGAGCAGGCAGGTGGCTGAATGCTCTGTGTGTCTGTGCTCCCTGATCAGAGGTGGTGAGTGCAGCCCTGTGTCTGCCCAGCACTGCCCCGACCCCAGCAGTGAACGCACGGACTGCACAAGCCTGCACTTCCAGCACTCTAAAACAGGACAGCTACAGCATGTGCATGGAGAGGTGAACTTCCTCACAGTGTGAAAGACACTGGCCCAAAAAGATTTGCACACCTGAGTATTATGCTCATAAGAATTACGAGACTCGTGTAAGTCTTTATGAAGTCTTAAAATACAGTTGTGGTAATTCAGGACCAGTCCTTTCTTTTTTACTGGTTAACTTTACTGAAATCAATTCGACCTGGAATTCTAACAGCAAAGCAAACATGAAAAGTTAATAAAATCAGAAGACACTGAAGGTGTAAATACAGTGCAAGTGTTGGATTTAGTCTTTTTGACTGTTACAGCCTGATAATTTTACATTCTGTGCTTTAATTTCAGGGAAAAGCATAGATGTTGTGTGTCAGAACGTACGCACTAGCATATATACATGTATACATACACACTTGCTGCAGAATGCAAGGGCTTCCAGTGGCATATAATTCATAGTACCAATTTATCACATGCAGGTTTGTTTTTTTTCATACAAAACCAAAAGTTTTAGAGGTGCCCCTCCCCCTGCATATATAAGTATCTATTAATGTGTATTCACATGCATTACTACTCACTCATTGATTTATGTTACCCAGATTTATATTTTTAATTTTAATGTAAGCCATAAATTATTTTAGTTGCAACACCTAGCCAGAACACTCCAGTGACCACAGTACTCCTGGGTTTTATGGTAACCAATACCTCCATTGGCAAAACATTCTTAATAAAATGCCTCAAGTTTTGTTTGCTTCATATTGCTTCGTTTTTTTAAAAAAAATTTTTATATACAATCTTTGCTGTTAGTACACTTCAGATTTGCTGAAGTGCAGTAAACTATGAGAGCTCATTATTCAGAAGCACCTAGATTTTTTTGATATTAAATGGAAGCCATCAGCAACAAACATTGTATGGAGAATTCATCTGGTGAATGAACAGTGCACATCATGGAGTATGAGATGAAACTGTTTTCTGAACAGCTGGCAGCCTTCACAAAACAAATTATGTGTGACGTAGTCAGTCCTGCTGAGACAGCAGAAGGACATAAGAACACAGGTGACTCAAGGGTCAGTGTTTATCCTTACTAATGAAGCTTTGGTTCAGAAATTCTTTAAGTGTTGTAGAGCACCTGGTTTAGTGACAAAACACATGCATCTCACAGTGCTAACAGTATAATGCTAATAAACTATAAACTGCAGCTTTCAAATATTAATAGCTTTTAATAAAAAAATTTACAGAAATATTCTTGTTGACAAATGTGCAGTACAAATGCAAGCTCCTTGGCCACAAACTCTAATTGTGTGCATCAGTTTTGTGCTGGCATAACAGTGCAAGTGCTGGGATTCAAGTATGCTCTTCCATGTTTGTGTTAAGTAACAGAGATTACATGATGAAGTGGGGGATTTTCTGCTCACAAGGCCAGGATGTGAGAATCAAGCAAAGCAAAGCAGCAAAGGAAATGTTTAATTACCCTCATGTAGAAGGCATAAAGAAGGGAAAAAGACATTTCACAAGCAAACCAGCTTCACATACCACCAAGTTATTGCTTCAGCTAAATCAGCTGTACTAAAATACAGGACTACAGGTTGCAATCTAATCTGCCCTCACATGAAGAGAAGATGAAATCTACAGTGCAAGTCCTCCATGAAAAAGGATCAAATTGCAATACCAGAGTCCTGTTTCATAGGACAGAATTTAACCATCATTCAGTTTTGTCTATGAATTAGCTGGTTTTTTTTAAGTCAGTTAGATTACAGTCAGAAGTACATTGTTTATATTTCTGTGTTTCTAGAGCTACTACTTGATGCCAATTTAGGTCTGCTCAACAACAGATTATATTATGAACACTTGTTTCCAAAGAACTGACAAAATCATTGCTGAAATTTTTAGGGCCAAAATAAAATCTTATTTCACCAAATCAAGTCTTTACTCCACTTAAAAAATTCTGACATCCTAGTAATTAAAAAAACAAAACAAAACCAACCCCACCCTAAACTTATTAGGATTTTTTTCAATTAAAAATAATCTAAGATTTTACAAGATATTCACATTCAGGCAACTGTCTCCTGACTCATCTGGCTGAATGACAGATGCCATAATAAAAACAAGAACAGTACTCTCACATTCTTCCTGACAGCAGTGATTAGTGCAATTTACCACTGCACTACAGTTTTAATAGTGCAAGGTGTGCCTGCTGACATTTCTCACAATCACCGGCTACATGATCATTATTCTCAGATGTCTGTACCTGTAATTTTCATTAGAATTTTGGCATTTATGTTAACACTTATGAAAAACTATGGCTTTATCCATGAAGTATATAGCCTACCTAAGCAACATTTTTAAACCATTTATTTAAAACAGTGAAACTGAATTGGAATGAAAGTTACTTGGTTAAGCCATAAGCTGTGCTGCCACTAAACTCAAGATCTCAGGGTTAGCTACAGAATACCAATATGTGTACTTGTGCATCTGTTACAGTCTTTAAAACTTCATTTAAAATGTAACACTGATAAAACATTTTTAATGTCTAATTCTAATAATTTATCTTATTTTTTGCAACATGTTTAATTACTTGTATTGAAAGTGTCATCTGAGTATCGCTGTATTACAACAGGACTGGGACCGTAAGAAACCCATAAATGCACACGTAAGAAGGCACTTGTCTTCCAGTAGTTCAAGTCAGAGAAGGCCTTACCCAGACAGTGGCACCTTATACTTTGAAGGATTAGCAAATGTCCCCAGGCTTTGCCACAGTCTCCAAACCTGTCTTCGTGTCCCTGGACAAAGGTGCTGTGTGTGGTCTATAACACCATGAAGCTCATGACGAATTCCAGCAGTTTCTGCCTGTTGCGCTGAGGTAGGAACGTAGTGCCAAGTTCCAAAATGACGTCTTTCCTTTGCTGAGTCTGCTTAAAAACCTGAAGCACAGCACGAACACATGTAAGCATCACCATGGTAAAGGAATCTCCTTTCTTCTGAGATTGAAATGTTATGGTCTATACTAAGTTTTCCCTCATGTACAAGACTTTCTTTTCATTTCTTAAAGGCTTAGATGGCAATGCCTTTAGGTGTTATTAGAATTCACACAATGCTGAAGCCCTTCAGGGGTTATGGAAGAAAAGAAATTGAGAAATAAGTACAGTGTGTGACAAGCAGCCAAATCTTCACAGTGAGAGACAAAACAAGTAATCAAACGCATCCAACTGAAAGTGTAAGCATTTCAAAAACAAGAATTCAGATGCTATGCTACAATAGATGCTCAGCAAACATTATCTAGTTCCACTTTTCATTCTAGTTTATCCTGCTGCTGGAAAATTATGGATTCAATATGTGCTTTCCTAACAGCTATTCAGAGGCTACAGGAAGATACCTTTACTAGGCCAACAATTGTTGGATTATTCAATACATCAGAGTTTAAAAGCAAATACTTCAAAACCAATACCCAGCAACATTATGCCTAAATTTCAATACTTTCAAAATTATAATGCTGTATCTTATCTGGCATTCATGAAGCCATGCCAGCCTGATGAAAGAAAAACACTTCACTTGCAAAATCTAGATGGGTGTATAAGGATGGTTCCTCTGGAGCATCAATCACTGCTAATCCAAAATTCAATAATTAATCCTTTTTTTAAAGATTTAAGTAGACTTCAAAATTAAGCTTAGCTGTTACTGAGCACAGAACATGCTCTCAGCCTTTCAATATTGTCCAATAGGGACACAGAGTAGAAGAGAGGCACTTCATTTGCTGTGAATAAAAATGTCATGTCACCCAGCCATCCAGACAGGCCTTCCCAGGGGCAACAAGTACCTGTTCTGCAGCTTGTGCTCTCTGTAACAGACCTCAAGGGGGTTTCCCAAAAGAAACCTGAACGCTCCAAACCCACAGATACATTCACTGATTATAAACTGACACAGAACAGATTCCTTGAAATGTCATAATTGTGCTCATTATTGAAATGAAACTTAACAGTCACCAGCTCTAAGCACCAAGCACTTACTCCAATTTCCTTGAAGACTTTCACTGCATTTTTCACATGACTGTAGGTAGCACTCTCAGCTGCAAGAGAGAAAACCCAGAGATAAACAAACTGAAGTTCTATTTGGGCTACCTGTGGTAGAAAGAACAGAATGAATCAAAAACCCAGTTCCAACATACCATACACAGCAACATTCCTCTCCGTCCTGCTTATTAAGTGCCTGTGTAGCTTCTGAATATATTCAGACTCTAAAACAGGACCACTAAAATTGTGCACAAAGATGACAGCAGAGCTGTATGCCTCCAGTAATGGTCCCAGTAGTCTCTGCAGGAAAGTGATATACTGCTGGTGCTCTTGAGACTGGCTCACCTAAGAGAAGGCAACAAAAGGTTCAGTGACAGAGACCAGCAGAAACCAGAAACAACCTGCAAGGCAAAACAGCAACCAAAATAAAAACAAAAGCACAAAAACTTGTACAAAAACAAGTGTGGGCACAGCACAATATGGGATCATAGCAAAAAAAGTTTATCAGAAGGGACAAAACAGGCACTGAACATCACAGAACAATGCTATTTTTATCTCCTCCAGGGTATTACTATTTTCACAGATAAAATTGAAGACATCATGCTGTTCTGCAGCCAGCAGAAGGGCTGCCCTACATTCACAGAGATGGACAGAAGTTTCCAAGTATTATCCTAAGGAGTGTTTGTGTCAGCTCTGAGAAAACTAGTAATATATCTAAAATCAACATATGCAATCTATGAAGTGAAATATAGGCTGAATATAAATACCAGCTGGATGTGCCCCTTTTAGACTGCTTGTAAAGAATGAAACCAAGATACTCGAGTATCAGTTTTCAGGACTCTAACCATTGCTCCTCCACCTCTCTGTAAAGATTGTTTCTTCAGCTGTTTTCCTCATGGGAAGGAGACAAATGGACTGTACAAAAATACTAACATTGTAAACCAATAAACACCACCCCCAAGCAAAAAAAAAAAAAATCAGTATCTGTTCTAAATAAGCAAAGTAATTTCTATCTCTCACAAGAGGGTTCTAGACTACTAGTCTAAGGAAAATATTACCTTCAGGTAGCAATCTCTCTGCTCCTCTCCAAAATCACTGTCTTCATCTTCCTCGTCACTTCTCCAAGATAATGGCTCTGGGAGTTTTTTATTCCACTGCTGTTCTGTAAGACTGGGGCTAACATCCTCCTGATCATCCTGCTTAAATTTCAAAAACAGGGTGTGAATAGGTAAAACTCCAAATCCAGGCAAGCAATAGGTTTATTTTATAATCTCATCTGACTTAATCAATGCATTTATTAACCAGTATTTAATGGAAGCAGGTGAGACTCAATTATCGGCAGCACTGAAAAAAAGAGAGAGAAGAGACATCTGGTGAAAAAGGCTGGGTTTTTTTCTTACTTCCTCCTGGGTGCTGAGGTTGGTTTACTGTGCACAAAAAGAAGTTTATGAAGCAAAGATACTCTGAATCAGCTGCCTCAACTCCTAAAGTTTTCTTTGCATTGTGCACCTCTGGCAAACTGCATCACACAGTGACTCTCCTACAGCTCTGAAACTTCAAGCTGAGGAGTTTTACAGTAATTCTGAGGAATTAAAGAATGACAAAAGGTCTGGACTCCTGACTCCTGTAGAGTAGAAAGTAAAAATCCATGTAGCTATGCAACATTCAAAAGGGCTCCAATAATAAAATAAATCCCAAGTTTCAAGACAGTACAAAAATAGATGTCTTCTTTAGGAGCCTTACTGGTAAAATGAAATTACACACATAGTCATGAAGCATCACAGGCTGACTGTAGCCACCTGTCTGATGCTTATGAACAGAGGAATGAAGCAGTCTCAGTCCTGGGCACGCTGTTATGAGCTTTCAGTAACAACACATACTTAGAACAAGTCTCACAACTAAGGAGCACAAACCACCTGTAGTACAGTACACCACTCCCAAACTATCTCTGCACTTTACCTCAGCCACCAGGAGAATGCCATACTGGATCAGCCTTTCCACAGACTCATGGCAAACTTGATAGATCACTTGGCAAGGCTGCACAACATAAAAGGAATGCAATGAAAAAGTCACATTCATTACACCCATTATAGCAACATCATTCCCTGTTCAGCATGAATGTTTTAGATACAGTAGTATTATTTCTTTTATGCAAGCTGTTAAACTTCTATCAGCATAATCCCAATGCACCACTCTTGTGTTTATCTTAGCAGACATTGAAAAGAATTATAGTGAAATAGGATGTTTAAAACATGTTCAAGATTTTTCTGAAATGCATTACCACTGGTAGAAAGACACATTAAATATTCCCCCTTTTTAATAACCTAATTTTTGTTTGTTAATAATTCTGGAATAAAATCATCATAAATTAAAATTATTGAAACTCATACCAGTAATCTATTTGGAATTTAAAAGAAACTACACTTTCATAAAATTCTCTTATGTGTTTTGAAACTGAATTTTACATTATTCATAATCATTTAGGAAATACTTTCTTAGTGAAAAATAATCAATTAACTCTGAAAGCAGAAGGATAATATTAAAGAACTCCAGTATATGAGCTAACATTACTACCCAGACAAAAATACTAAACTTGGCTTGTGCTTCTGTAAAAATGCATAGGTCAAATATGAGCACAGATGTAAGAAATACTTCAAGAATCTCTAGAATTTTAAGTAACTTCTACACATAAGAAACAAGAACATCTAGTACTTAAAATTGAAAGTATGCAGTGTGAAGAGTGAGATAACATCAGCTCTTGTCAGTGTTTTGTAACAACAAAAACTGAAGTCAGGCCATGTTTAAAATTGCCATTAAGTACCAGGTGTGGCACAACATGAATACTGCACTATTATGCAAATAAGGGATATCTTTAGAATATGGAGCCTTCCTTCCCAACAATTTCAATCCCCTGTGCAAACTCATACGAGCTGGGTACTCATAAAGACTTTTGGGTTTTAGGTAAAAAAAAAAAGAAGTTTGGGCAGAATGCAAGTACAGCTGTGATGCTCTCATAACAGGAATGAGACGAGATATGTTAGAGAAGATAATATCTCAGCTTCCCACAACTCGAGGTGGGCTTCTTAATGCTGCCTTTCTCAGGAAAGGCCTAAAGCACAGCAGAAATGTCCCAGGCCCAGCCTGGCATCACCCACTTAGCACTTGCAGGAGCAGCAGGTGGCACTCAGTGTGTGACAGCCATTGACACCCACCAACATCACACTCCACTGACAGTGAACAATCAGAGCTGTGACACTTGTAGAAAGCATCCTGTAATTTTGAAGTAACAAGCAGAAATAAAACTGGACAAACAATGCAATTACTTACCAAAGATACAGTGAATTCATTAGAAAGCAAGTAGCACAAGCTGGCAGCTTTTCGGACCAGGTGTTCTTGACTGATTAAACTGGGAGAAGCACCACTGGTACCATTTCTGTACCTCCTGCTCTGAATTGCATGGAGACTGCAGGCTGGAGCAGAAACAAACACAGGCAAAGTTTAATTATCCAAAGAGCTTTATGGTAAAGGAAACATCAAACTTGTTTTGTCCACCTCTGGGGCTAAAAGGAGTCAAATATCACACAACCCATTCAAGAATAAAGACAGACTTAACCACTATTTTGTGTCCAATAATGTCAGATTAAAACAAAATATCATTAAAACAGTGCTTACCAAAGCCAGGTTTTGCCATGTTGGCTCTGAACTCTGAGAGTGCCTTGCCTATGACAGTGACCAATACACAAATACTTCCAAGAAAGATAAAGGAGGAGGGGGAAAAAAGAATGGAAACGTTTCTCAAACAAAACACAAGTTTGCTTTAAAACTGTTTGTTTAGGTAAACTGATTGAAACAAGAAGCAAAAAAATATATTAAAGTAAATAACATGAGAAACTGATGGGGATTTTTGTGCAGATACTTTGACTTCAAGGGTTACAAGAAAGTCTTTTATTGATAAACCCCAAAACATACCAATAACAGCCTCTTTAATGAATACATGAAGTATTCCATTGCTGTAGAAGTTGAGTTCAAAGACAGCAGGTATTGTGATGCTGGGAGTGACGAAGAACTCATTGTTCCTGCTTGTGTTTGTGATATTTACACAATTCCCCAGTAAGTGGATGGCATGCATGACAACATCATCAGAATTCCCTGAAAACCCCAAGTCAAAGTCACGGGCTAGGACCTCCTCCTTCATGGAGAAGAAATCTTCTACCAGTCTGGAGAGATCAGTTCCCTAGAAATAAACACAGAATCACACAGTTAAACAATTTTTCTGCACAGGAGTCCATCAGTAAACCACATAATCTGGTATATATCAAACACAATACATTAACTGCCAATAATCCAAAGCACAACAGTTGTATCAGAAAAACTGATTTTCACTGAAGTTTTGATGAAGTAGTTCCACATGTTTTGAATTACATGCTATTATATTTTAGAGCCATGGAAGTATTTGGGAATGCAAGGTTTTTCTTTGTTTCTTGGTTTATTTCACAGCCTGAAGAGTACCTCAAGACCACGTCAGAGACCATATTTCCATTACCTCTACTATAAAGTGAATGATCAGTTAGCTGGGAATATTGCACTTAAGAGAACTGAAAAACTGGTTTGGAACATGAGGAAAAGCCTTTCCTCAGGCACCTCCTTTTCTTGTCCTTCTGTCAAGACTGAGCCAGATTACACTGTAAAATGCTTCTTTGATTCCACTATTTTAGGAAATTGGAAAGACTGGACTGATGGTGACATTTCCTCCACAAGCATGATTATACAACTGGCCCATATTTTTCTATTTGTTGTCAATTTACATGCAATAAAAGCTTCAGATTCAAAGGAATTTTGGAAAAAAAGGCAAAATAAACTTGTAGGAGGAAATAATTCTTCAAACTCTCATGCACAAGACTTCAGGTAAAAATTAGTATCATTCTGCCATTGTGATATAGTATTTTAGAACTGAGGAACAGTAAAATCAATTTGGAAATTAATGGAACAGTTTCTAGAGTATTCAACAGTGAATGTGTTTTGAGATCTAAAAACCAACCCTAATACAATAAATGAAACCCATTTTAAAAAAGCATAACATTTTGAATGACAAAGATCTATTTCCACATGAGCATTTATTATCATCCACCAATACTGGCTTGTGTTCAAGCACCCACTGCTAACTAAAATATCAGCACTCACTATCTGAAATTCACTTCCATTTAAATGTGTCTTTCTTTTTTTTATCAGTATCATGCAATAGTAAAATACATACTTTTTTATCTAATGAGTTAGCAAGGCCAAAGCAATGTTTGGCTATTTAAGCACACAGAAGCCTTACCTGCCTGTGTCTGTACAGCAACAAACACGCAACAATGTGGGTAGACATCACAGCACAGGACTTGTCAGCAGCTAGAGGTGAAAAAGATAAACTTGTTAAGCACCTGAGACATTCAGTACACCTCTACAAATGAAAGAGTAACCACTATTTAAAAAATAGTAACTGTGATGCAGGCAGAGAACTGTATCCACTGAATGAAATACAAAGTGTATTATGTCTGCCTAGAAACAATATTCCCAAGTAATCAAAGTAACTTGGACTAAGAAGGCTGAAAAAAGCTGAAATATTTACTAAGGTAAGTACTGTTTTCTGTGCATTTCTGGTACCACAAACCACAGATCTACTGACTAGAAGCATACACCACATAACCTATAAAACCTGCCAGCACTGGTCCATGCAGCTAGATAAGTTCATGCATGATCTTAAATAATGCCATTAAGACACTCCAATAGCTCCTTACATGAGGAGAACAAGCAATGAGTGTATCAATACGACAATCGAGCACTTCAGAGTACAGAAAGTTTAGTGTACTAGTCCAGCAAACAGAACAAAAATCTTCTACTTGATCAGAAAAAGAGTTTATTAAACTTTGAAGAGGAAGGAGGGAGACAAAGGATAGAGAACTGTCACGATTATATAAGTCATGAGATGATCACCTGAATGGAGACAACTGGGAAATGTGACATTACCACACAGAAAATTCATGCTGTCAGCAAAACCAAACAGGCACCTGCCAGCAATCTGCTCCAGTGGAAGGCATCCTTGCCCATGGCAGGGGGGTTGAAATGACATAATTTTTAAGGTCCCTTCCTATCCACACCACTCTATGATTCTGTGATACTCTTCAACACTTACTGAACAAAATGTGCTCAGCCAAGTTGGCTATCAGCTCTCTTCTGAAGGGTTCACTGGTAATATCCCTGGAGTTGGACAGCGAGGCTTCTGTACCTTCATCCACAATATCATTAGGTCTGAATACAGAATAAAAATTACCATGATTACATTTAGATTCTGATCAAAATGTAAAATAATATAAACCAATTTTTTTTAATACACTAACTGAACCACACCACAAAATACCATTACAGTCTGGTAAGGGCAGAAAATGTTATCAGCAAAAAGCTCTACCAACTCTTCCTGATTATTTTTTTGCACTGCACAACTACGCATGGTAAGAGTACGAAAAGAAAAAATTGCAAGCTTTTCCTACGACCATACATTACTTTGCTTTAACACTAATTGATCTTTTTCTTTCAACTAATATGGACAACAGTAGAAAAAGCAAATTTGCCTAAAACACAGAGACCAGTCTCTCTACAAACTAGAAATGATCTTTTTGTATGGACTTACAACTTTCTAAAGGAACAGGATTGACTTTGTCCCCACCTGGACCACACAGGTATGTGTAACTCCTGAAAAAGTCAACTAAAATGTGTATCTATATAACAAATGCAGAACTAACCCCTGAGCAGTCTCACAGTTCTGACAGTCACCTCCCTGAAAACAAGGAGTACTTGCTCACAGGTCCTATTTGCTTTGGAATTATTCCAAAAACCTTGTGAAATGGTTTTAAGGTTTAAAAACAAATCCTTTACTTTTCCCTAAGCATGTCATTTTTCCCCCTAAATTATTCCACAAAATGTATAAACAAACCAACAGAGGTTACTAAAATAAAAAGAAAAAAAGGGAAAAAGTCTACTTGAATTTATTTGAACAGAGCTCATCAGGAAGAATGTAATTCTTATAATAAATTGCACAGTTATAACTGCCTCAGTTTTGCACTTTTCTCTAAATAATTAGATTATCCATGGGGAGGAGTTCAAGCACTGCTTGGAATGTAATACGTAACACTAAAAAGATAAACAAACCAAATCCCAACCTGCTCTCCCTTTCAACAGCACCCCAAAAAAATCTCTACCTTGATGGAAGGATAGCTGGTAACAAAGCTTGTTCCAAAGAAAGAGGAGCAGGCACAGGTTTTTGGCTTTGGCTGTTTACATATTCCTGTTAAAAAAAGACTTGTTATTTTTTGTACTTTTTCCACTTTATTCTTGCACTTAACTTATAATGCTATTACAGGAAAAAGGCAATTATTCAAAAATGCAACTGATTAAACATAGCTCACACTAAAATGCAGTAATAAGGTCAGAGATATTAAAAGTTTTCAACAGCTTATTCACTTTTGACTTTATTTTATGCAAAAAGCAGACTTTCCACAGCAAGGAATCTGTACTTAATAAAAAAAGTTATAATGAAAACAACACATAACCTCTGTCAGCACCCTGTGGTGAACAACTCCCTTGAGATGAGTTCCACAATTAAATTAATGAGAACTGCCTCATTAACATGAGTGAGAGCAGAGCCTAGCACCCATTCAGAACCAGCATGGAGACTGTAATTATTGCTTACTCCTGCCTTCCTCAAATGCCATTACAGAGAACTTCTCCAAGGGGAAACACTAGTGTACAAACCTCCAGATACAAATTAAAGCCCCCAGGAAGCAGGCAGGGTACTGCATGCTTGGAATTCCTGAATCACAAATTTCTCAAAAGCCAAACTCCTTATAAGTTAAAATTTACACTGTTCTGTTTTCAGGACACTCTGTTCCCTAGTTTCTGTAAAGAATGGGAAACTAAAGAGCCACTTAACCTGCTGGTCAGGAAAACACTTCCCTCCCAGGAAAGCTGCTTAAAAGACTTCCACAGCCTCTTTAACTCTCTCTTCTGCTTCCAAGCCTGTGCTCATAGAACTGCAGATGCCAAAAATTAACCCCTCAAGCTCATCTGCTTTAGAAAAACTTGCAGTGACACAACTACAGTTACACTTCTGCAAATCTGAGCTAAGGCACACTTTAAGGATTTATGTCATTTATCATTGTTCTGGAGCGCAACAAGGAACACAGGTACAAATGAGACCTGACAGGGGCTGCTGGGAAGGTACAGAGCAATTAGAATTTCACTAGATTAAGAGGGCTGATAACCCTCTTTTCTTTATCCTGATCCAACAAGAGTTGTTAACTCCCTACCAAGAATATCCCAAGCCTTCTCCTTTGGAAGTGAATTAGTATCTTTCCCTATTAAACTAATTATAATGCAGAGCAGCCGGTCATGATAATTTCATGCTGTGGTAACTGAGCCCTCCAAAGCTCTCTAACCCTTTTTCTGAGAGAAGTAGGGCAGAAACAAGAACACCTAATTACTTTGAATAATGTTCTACTAAGTTGCTGTTACAGTGTTTAATCTTATTAAAGTCACACTAAAAATAAGGTATACGGTGGCAGAATACAGATTAGTAAAATGTAGGTTAGTACCAGCCAATTCCACAATGAGATCAGAGAAAATTTAGAGTAAAGGCAGACACTGCCACACTACCCCATTCTCTGAGAACCTACAGAACAGTATATGGTGAATTACTGTAGGTAATAGTTATGAACTAATAATGAATGATGACTTTCAAAGAATATAAAGATTTTTATAATATATTACCCACAACACCTCTACAGTTACTAATTTGCTCAGCAATTTTAAAAATCCAGCAAGATAAATGCTCTTCCTCCACCATTGCAGATGTCATTAAATTAAAATGGAAAACAGTATTCAGTTTCCTTCAACTCCAAATGTCTCTACTAAGTAAAGAATTACTAGATAGTATGAGGATAATTTTAAAGATTGCTTGTTAAACAAACAAAGAACTCATCAGTAAGAATACTTAGACTGTTTCAAAATTAATATGCCAACTCTGAGACTATTTCAGCTTAATACAAATGTGTCCAAAGACTGACACAGTCATCAAAAACAGGAATACTTTTGTCCTGCCAGAATGGACTGCAGCAGATATTGCTAGTGATGATAATCCACAAAGAGAAAACTGAAATACATGTGTCCCACTATGGAAAGATCAAAAATGTCAAACCTTCAGAAAGACCTTCAAGATACCAAACTTACTTTTAAGGAAAATGGTTGTGCAAAATCTACTCTGACACACCCATAATTCTTCCGCAGCATTCTGAAGACTCCTCTAGCTATACTCCAAAGACTTTCATTCTTCTTAGGCTTGCCCTGGAAAACATAGGTGGTTGTTTTTCTTTTCTTCCACTTGGCAATTAAAAGGTTATGTTTAAAATTAAAATGCAGGCAACAGCAGACAAAGCAAGGCCAAAGCTTTTGACACACCTTGTAACTTCAAGTAAATCTAGAGAACTATTTTTCTCTGTAGATGTCCCCTTGAACATATTACTTATCATGTCATGAATTTGCATTTAGAAGTGTGTCACCGGCACCCCAGCACTCCCTGTCAGAGGTGTTTTGTGACTCAGGGCTCAACACGAACCCTGAGTCCATGGCAGAGAGGACTACACAACCTTTAACTATGTAACACATCTCCCTGCACACAAGCAAAAAATCCCCTAGGCAAAACAAGTTGTTTGATTGCTCTCACCAGCTGTTCACTGTTATAGTGACCTTCAATTATGCGATCATAGGAGATTCCCACAGGTATAATTAGGACATCAGGAGTAGCATTTGAGAAGAGAGCATCCACTACCACAGACAGAAGACCTGCTCTAGCTCCAGATGTCTTTCCACTTCGAGAACGTGTGCCTTCCAAGAATATTTCTAGAAACTGCTGCTGTCTCAACAATTCTTCTATGTGCTGAATACAAAAAGATTGGAAAAGAGAAAAATTAAATATCTAATTATATTGGCATACATATAATAACATTATAATTATATTTCAAATATATTTGAATTGTTGGCAACCATTTCCTTTTAAAAACATTGGAAGATCATGACTTGGCATGAGTACTTGTGGAAAAAAACCCCAGTAATTAATTAACGCCTGACACAAGCCCAGACCTGTATGCAACTGAATTTGCATGAATATACAAGCAGTATAATGACATTTGCTCAAAAAGTATCTCCAGAAATGGTTGATGCAGTTGATTCACATTCATCTTTCCTTCTGGTTCCCCAACACATCCCATCTTTCCAGATGCAAATACAGCTACTACACTGAACGGCACAAAGGAGTACATCAACCCATCATGAACAGAGACTTCCATTGTGTTAAGTGAATCAGTGTAGAGATGACTCACAACAAAAGACATCAGTGAAACAAGGAAAGTTAACTCAGAGAGCATGAATTCTACATTCCTTAATAAGGATTATGCAAGGTGGATATCTACTCATCCTCAAAGGGGCTGAGCATGCAGTTTTTCTTTATTCTATAAATTCAAACCTTCATACAATGCCTTTTTGCAGCGTGAAACTTAAGACAAATTCAAAGCAATAAATACATCTCCAGAGTGATAGAACTCACTTTCCCACTTGCCACTCAAGTGAAGTGCTACCTACAGAAAGGAAGACAAGAAATACACACCACGTAAAGCAAAGCTCTGTACAGGAAATCCTTACGACCGTCAGGGTTCTGATCCAACTTCCGACGAATGAAAAATCCTCCCAGCTTGCGGATCAACGTGCTGCACACCAAAGAAAGATTGTACTCATTGATTTCAGTTTGCAACAAACCACTACACCTCTACCAAATAATTTCTTGCACACAACAGGGATGCAAATAACTGAAATTCTTAAAGACTAAACTGTATATTACACTACTTGCACATGATGGGACTATGCAAATATTTCTCTAGTGTCACTTAAGAGCAGGCTTCCTTACACTGTCTTGATCCATTTCACTGCCTTGATAGGTCACTGACCAAGAGATTCTTGCACACTGAGATGCTGGTGACCCATGTAAGAGTTAACCTGAGCTGGTCCCAGTCTGTGCTGTGCTGCACAGACTGCACGGCCTACATGCCCATGATGTGCTGCACACTCCCCCTCAGCTGCAGAATCAGCTCAGCCAGCTGATTTTAACACAGCACTCTGCAGGCAGCTCCCACTTGGCACCAGCAGTTACACCACCTGCATGGACCTGCATTTATCTCATAGAGAGGACATCCCTTCTGCTTGACAGAAGCAATGATGAATAGGGCTGTTTTCTTGCAAGAAAATCCTTTGCTGGCTCAAAAGACCAAACAGGAGTACCCCTTCCTGTAAACAAGGTGCTATGTGTGGATCATGGGCCTGCTGAATGCTGCTGAACTCAGGGTGCCCAGTGCCTAAAGTGATGTTAGATTATCTATGCTAAACTTTCTATATTCTGCTGGCTCTAAAACCTAGCATTTTAATTGATAATTTATATGAATGCTCTTTTCACTGGGATTATTACAGACCAGCACCTACTGGTGTAAAACACTCTCGAAGTCAAGGTATTCCTCTTCTTTCCTCATCATTTCCTATAATACCCAGTGTTTTTTTAGACAGCAAATATGTCCAAATTCCATCTGAATGGCAAAATATTACCTAAAATACCTCAGGTTCTTCAGCCACCAGAAATATAATTTAAATACACTCAAGTGGAATACCTTTCCACAAAATATTATTCACCCACTACTGTTGCTGCTCATTAGCCAGCTCATTAAACTGCATGAAGAGCTGTCCATTCACAACCTTCTCCCCTATCATCTTTATCCTTAGTCACCTAACCACTCTGAGACTCCAAAAAAGGAATATATATCTTTTTACCCTCCTAAAGAGTTTCTCACAAGGATGTTGTGATGCTCCATCTCTGAACATGTCATAGGAACCAAAGAAGTTCTACATGATGACCCAGTAATAGTCAGATAATTTTACACTTTGACATTTTATGCAATAGGTCATAACCCACTACCTCAGTCTTTTTTCAAATAAGGAGAGGTTATTACCTGAAGATGGGGATGTTGAGATTGTTCCCTGCAGCTATGTAGGGTGCTTTGATGTTATGGCAGAAAAGAATGAATGTAAGTAGCAGGTAGTCAATGTGGGATTTGTGAACAGGCAAAAAGATAAGAGGCAAGTTCATCTGTGATGGAGAGAGAAATAAAAAAGAACAAGTCAGCTGGTAGGAAACATGGAATATTACTCCTTTTCTTAAATCCACTGCTGAGATTGCTAGCATCATCTTATCTGAACTGATGGTATTTTCCAGTTTCCACGATTGAGTTTGTTTACTCCTGGTCTTCCTTCAGCTGGGACAATGAGAACATTTTAGTCAACTTGTCATTAAGTCTTACTTTTCATAGACTGTAATTTTCAATTGTATCCATTATATTAACAATGATTAATACTTCCAGTTTCTTCAGACTTACAGCGTTGAAACACTAATCAAACAATTAAAGGGATGTGGAAAAATCCTCACTGTCACTGAATTACCAGGACTTGTATTAGATATTACACAGGATTTATGAATAGTGAGTTTCCCAAACAGAGTATTCAAAAAACCCAGAAAAGAACAGGAACTTCTTCATTTGTTTAATTTACCTAATCAATATTTCTAAGGTAAATCCTGCAAGAAGAGTTAATTCATCTAAGTGTAAAGAAAATGGTACCATTTAGAAGTTTGTTTGACCAATTTCAATAAATACTGAAAAACTGGAAATAGATTGCTATTAAGAAATAGGAAAAGCTTTTTCTTAAGTTTTTATTCCAAATCAAAGTAAAAGTGAAAAATCCTGACTAGATCTACTAATTTATTGCTGTCTGCCTCAGCTCAAAATACTGGAAATGATGATGCAAGGTTATCTGAGATAATCATTCAACCTGATAGGTAAAATTTGATCCTGAATCAAAGGTAAACCCAGAGTTTACATAGTATTTTAGATTACACAGCTCTAGGAGTGTGTATTTAATTAAGAACACTATTTCACAGTGTTCTTACTGTATTTCAGATACAAAGCAGTTCTACCTACAATTGCATTTCACACAGACTTAGCAGAACTCTCACAGAGAAGTGCTGCAAACATCGTAAGAAACTACTTCAGAAATCTACCTTACTGGATTTTCCCACCCTCCCTTACCTCTGTTGCTGCTTTGACCATTTCTATTTGACCTCTGTGGATCTGGATATTCCAGAAGAAGCTGTTAAACAACTTCAGTAAAACCCAGCCAGTCAACCTAAGGGAAAATAAGCACAACTCAAAAAGCTTCATTTATTTCTGCCTTTGTTTTATATTGCTTCTGTATGACTAAAGGCAAAGCCAGTTAATCTGATAACTTATATTCAAATAAAATTACTATAAAATCCAACTAGTAAACAAGGTTTTCCCTACAGTTAGTAGCCACATTTTAGTCTCCTGCAGTTTTGACATGAATCTTGTCTCACTAAAGGCTGTGAACTAGGAACAAGACAGACAAAATCATGCTTAGTAGTAAATGTAGACCCCACAGGAGAATATTTTATCTAAAATAAGAGATATTTTTATCTACAAATTTTAGTATTGAATATGCTAATGGAAAAATTGTCTTTCAGTCTACGATGCAGCAGACAGCTGCTCTTCCCATATAAGCCTGAAACAACAAACGATGCCAACACTGGTCTAAGCATTAGCACCAAAACTAGTTGTGGGAGAAAAGGAAAATTTTGTATTTAATCTTTTCATAAAATATGAAGATTATGCCTTGAAAAGGCAGAGAATTTCTGCTGCATCTGAAAATGAAGAATAATTACTATTTTATTAGCTAACATAAAAAAGGGGGTTTTAATTAATAGAGTAATTATTATTTCTATATCACACGTTACAAGTTCTGTTGGTATTATGCAGAAAGATCTTGTCCATCCTTCCCCTCACTGATAGTATCAATGAGACATTTTTCTTACCTGATTAAAGCAGGTGACACATTTGCTACCATTTCCTGGAGAATTTTCCTAGCTTTTTTCTTCACTTTGTTGATTGCTTTAGGATCCGTCTGAACAAAACTACCTGGAGTACTTGGTTCAGAGGCTTCATCTACAATGGCCTTCTGGACTCTAACATTAAAAAGTAAAGTTTGTAAGACATTCTCACAACAGAAGAGTCACAAGACATAGACAACAGTTCAGAAAGAGCATTACTACAGGAAAGAGTATTACTACATTACTACAGAAAGAGTATTACTACAGGAGTAACTTACAAACATAAAAAGCATCCACACTGAACTCACAATGAACACAATGAACATGAATGTATGTGTGCTCCAAATGCATTAAATTTAATTCAGTTTTATAAGCTCTAATTTAAGATGCAGGTGATGATTTAATGGGCTCAAAGGCGACTACATGAAACAGTATGTACACAGTTCACAGGTACTAATATTAAGTGCCAATTTTCTGAAATGGTTAATAAAGTTAAAAATTCAGGGGGAACAGGTGCAGTCTCATTTTTGTTAATGTTTTTTTTTACTGCCACAGCAATTTCACTTACCTCATTAGACAGATTTATGCAGTTGCTATTTTGAACTTCTAGATTACTGCTGCCCTTGAATTCTCAGTTTTACCAAGTCTAACAAAATTTTATAAGGGCTATTTTCTCCCTTTAAAACATACCCAAGAGACAGTAAGTGGCATTAGCACACCATGACTGTAGCACAACACAGTCTGCTTTACTTTTAAAAAGCAACACTATCATCTTCCAATGGGACTCCAGCTTTAAAAATTCAGGAGAATTAGGAATGTTAATGTAGGCAGTGTGTGACCTCTGACAAAAGCAGCCCCAAGGAGCAAGCATGTGGTTGAATTTCTTTGTGTCCAAGGAAAACTGATACCTGAACAGCTGATCAGGGGTTCAAGATGCCATTCAAAATGAGGCATATGAAACAGAAAACAAGCTCCACAAAATTAAGGCTGGGTACTCCATTCTACAGCCTTTTTCCATTTTCTGCTACACTTTCCAGGTGTGCACCCAGGGTACTCCAAAATGCTGCTTTCCTATTAGTTCTGAAACACTGACAATTTCTGATTACTGCAGTATGACTTCAGTGGTAATGATTTACACAAAATAAATTAACAGAAATTTGAAGAGCTCTCACATAACCATTTATTTTTCTGTTACTGTCTGCTGTTCCCTCACTACACACCATTCATTTAGAGACCTGTCATCCTTAAACTCCCCTCTTTTACTATTCCAACCAAAATTGCAAGCTACATTCCTGAAAGGCTGTGTTAGAGATACTGCACCTTCTAGTATTTTAAACAGTCTGATTTTCCAAACTTGCAGTTTCTAAATTAAGGCATATTTTAATGTACTAGTAACTTAAAAAACAGTTAATTTTGTGCAATCTTACCTGCTGCTGTTTAGCACATTTTCTGTCAGATTCTTGGCAAACATACCCTTATGAACATCCCTCTCTTGTACAAAAAGAACGTAACAAAAGCGTCTTGCAAGCCACCCTCTGTACCTACAAAAATATGAAGGGTATTTCAGTGTGATCCTCAAAATATTTTGCTGCCAAAAAATAGCATTAAAAACAATTAAAATGCAATTAAGAAGCAAAAGTAAGGCTAGGCTGTCTAAAAGCTTCTGTATCTTCTAGTAAATTGCCAGTATCTTCATGTTATGGATGAAACAACTGATGCATAGGACAAAACATCTGAACCAACTGGGGTCTGCATCCCTTCAATTCAGGGTGACACTGGCCTTAAAACACCCACAGAATCACAAGAACATAGCAAACAAACCAGTATGTACATTTTTTTTGTCCCTCAGAACCAACTTGCCAGCTCAGTGAGGCCAAGAGAAGTGATAGTGTTGATTTCCAATTTGCTGCCCCTTTTCACTGAGGAAAGTAAATGCCCAGCTGAGAGGTTTGTCAACTTCTTCAAGGAACACCATGTCCTCTTGGGAAAGCTGCTCATATAAGTGCAGGGTAAACTCTCACAAACACTTTTGAAAATATGTTTGCATTAGCCATCAAAACTAAACTCACTTTTCTAGTTAGCTTTTCTTCCTTTACAGTGTTTTCAAACACCCAGTCCTATGTGTCTTCTCTATACTTTCTCCTAGCAAAGTTTTAGCAAGAGTATAACCACAAAATAATCAGTAAATCTCACTACAAATTCAAGTGTTTAAGGTAATTTATGAAGACAGTCTCTTTCTTTTTAAATTAACCCTGTCCTCTACTCTCACAATCATACAGGCAGAAATCACCTGAGAAAATGCTATTTGGAATATCAAACATCACAGAATATATGTGTGACACAGGAATGGCTTACACCCCATCTCCCACAGCAGATATTCATCATTATTTCTCTTCTCACCTCCCTCATTTCCAGGCCACCAGTGGACAAGCCACCACTTAACACAAACCAAACAGCTGGGACCCAAACCAAACAGCTGGGACCCCTAAAAAGCAGAGCTGATGTGAGGGGGCAGAATTAACAACTGGATGAAAAATTAAATTCTGGCAATTCCTAAGCCTAGAGCAGCAAGTATTATGCAAAACTCCTGTCCTGAGGTCTGCTGGTGCAATGCCTGGCTGCTGCTCCAGTGAGTGTCCCAAACTGAACCGTGGGTGTCAAAGCTCATGGTGGTTTCCAAGCTGGAGCGCTGCCAATGTCTCACCCGTTGTCATCACTCGAGTTACTGATCTTGGCTGTTAAACCTCCCTACCACATTTCAGTAAATTTATACATGTGTTAAAAACAGCAAGGGAAGATGAGAGAACTTTAACACTGCACCAGGCCAAAGCTCTTGGGTGCACTGTAATTAAGATGGGTGCACATGCACAAGGCATGGGCAGAGTGGCACAGCAAGACTACACAGATATTCAGACCAGCTATTCTTGCTGTCAGAGAAGAAGACTGGTTTTAGTTGGGTTTTTTTACTTTATCCCCTTTCTCTTTGGAGTTTGAGAGCCTTACTGATTTTTCTAGACAGCAAAGATAAGGATATGCTTCTTTCTGACAATATTTTTTGGTAACTATGAACACGTCAGAACAGCACACAGGCATTTCAGGAATCTGTCAAGGTATGAAGGCTTCTACATTCATTTTACAACTAAGACATAATGTAGTTTAATTGAAAAAAATCTGTTTTCTGATCATGTAGCAATGAGAGAAGACAAAAATGACACAGAAGAGACCACTCAAGAGACATTGAAAACTGGAAATCATACCTCAGAGAAAGGCTGTCAATACAGTTACAGCATGCTGAGAGTTAAAGAGAACCCCTCTTGCTTTCTAAGGCCAGGAAACTGTGACTACATAGCCCCATGAGAGCTCAGAACTTCATTAAAATTGTCACATTTCCACAGTATAATTGCATAATTTTCACACTATAATATTTCTTACTATTCTCAGCTAGATATGTTTACTTCAGAATAAGTCATTAACCCATATTTTTTATCTCCTTATATTTCCAATTCAAGTAACTTTCACCATTCAAAACCATTCAAGCATTAGACTTTCTAAACTAATTTTCAAGAAGTTAGACAGTATTTCTGTTATTTTTCTGTATTCCAAACTACAAGCTCAACTCTTAAAAAACACACAATTAATTCAAATTTAATAAAGAATAGCCTTTAACATTAGCTTTCTCCCTCTCAAGCACACACAATGCTGCCTTTCTTTCACTTAGATACTTTGGCTCATTTCTTTCAGGCTGCTGGCCTCTCTTTGTTTGCTCTGACTCTACACTGCAGGACCTGCTTATGCTAATGATTACTGTATAAAAAAAACCAACAAAGCATTAACTTTCCAAAGAACAGAATATTTTTATGCAATTCCAGTATCTTCATCCCAGAACACAAGATAAGATATAGCACAAAGTCACATCCGCATTTTTCAGATATTTTTTCATTTATATATTTTCATTTCTTTTTACAGAAAGCTGCACTCTGCCACTGAGGCAGAGACAGATTCATAAGACATATTGAGGTCTAATTGCTGTAAGTGGTAATAGTCAACACCTAAATTGCAAGCCAGGTCTGTTCAGTAAATTAAAGTGCAGCCTGAAGTCATTCTGCATAAGGGAATAAATTGGGTCCCCTCAATATTATACTACAGATGCTGCCATTTGCACAAAAGTTGAAAGAAATTCTTTTGTGAAAAAAATCCAGGCTTTTTGTGGAACAGGTTTGACCCCTACACCCCTTGTCTATAACCCCAAAGGACTTTGCCCAGTTCCCAAATAAACACAGCCAGATTTAACAAGCACGTTACTGAAGTCAGCAACAAATTTCTGCATTTTAGGACAATATATAGCAACTCAGTCCAGACCATAATAGAGATTTCTCTGTCATAAAATCATTACATCTTGAATTTTAAAAGCAAAAGAAACACTTTCTACATTACCTCGTATGTGTTTCATTGATGTATATGACATTACGTAGACCCAAAGAAGGAATACTAGAATTGAAGAAGTTATCCTGTAAAACCAAGAAAAAAATAAGATTAATGGACTATTTCATTACATAAAAATAGCTTTGTCTGTTACATCCACAACATTCAAGATGATGCAATGTTTTTCATTTGCACTGTAAGCAAAGCCAAAACAAGAGAAATGCTGAACCTGCCTATACAGTATGCAAACTTCTGAAATGAAAATGGAATTCCAATCACTATTCCCAAGTCCAATACTTTCAAAGCATTCTCTAGGCTTTACTGTGTGGTTGTGCTGGTTACACTCTTCAAGCCACATTTCATCAGATTCTGATGTAATATAAACCAGGACTTGTCATAATATGGAACTCATCTTTGAGACAGAACTTTATTAAGCCACACTGGGCATTAGTGTAACCATGAGCATTTGATGCTCAGTGTGCAGCATCCAGTGTGCCAGCAGATCAAGCATAATGTAAAAACAGCCCAAGGGTCAGCATACCCATCCATGGTTAGGTGGCAAATCTCCACATTCCTGCTCTGCCGGAACAACAAACTCAGTCCAGCCTTGTTACAGACTCCACATGCCAAGGTGTTAACAGGGATGAGTGTAGGAGCACTTCCACAACATATATTCCTGAGCAGGAAGACCTAAATTCTACTCTTCCATAGTCCAAGTGAATATCTTGACCAGGAGGCTGAGTTCTTTCTACTCAAATGATAAATAATTATAAAACTGGTACCTTACCAGTAGTGAACTACAGCTAAAACTACTGTAACTGTACATGTCAAAGAAAGGACAGCAATGGAGAAAGATGGGCAACAGCAACAGCAAAACAGCCTCACCACCAATTCTGCAATGGGAGTCAGGTAAGAGTCATTTGTTTGTATTTTGTTTAGGACACACCACTTGCCACAAAATTAAAATATATGAGTGTCCTATGCTATTTGCAAATCAGGTAGAAATTATGTGCTACAGCGAGAGCAGTTTCCTGCTCCCTGCTAAAGCACAACTGTGCTGTACAATCAACCAAGTGTTGCTCTAAGGTGTTAAGAGGAAACTTCAATGTTAAGCTAATTTCTTTGACAACAGGTGATTTTCTGTGGATCTTATAAGCTGACAACATGTTTTGGCAAAGAGAAGCAAAATTTCTTGTTGCTGGTCTCCCAAACAGTCAGCAACACTGAATGCCAGTCTATACTGCCTATACCAGTGCTCTAAGTGTCAGGGTAAACCTCACGACGATTTATCCTCCAATGGTACTGTCATCCTTTAACTTTTCCTTATTTAACTCTTCTCCAATCCTGTGTCAGGCAGAGTATGTGGTTCTGTGAGACCAACTGAGCCAATACAGGATATCTGCCTGCTGGCAGAAAGAAGCAGCCCAGATCCCACTACCACATCCTGGCCTTTCCTGCTGATCTCTACACCTCACCTCTTAACTTACAGCACCTCTAGTATTCATTACACCCTTTAATGTCCCAACTTCATGCAGACAAGACAAAAAACTAAATGAATAAAGCAGATAGTTTTCTGCTTGTTTAGTGAACTTGATCAGCCCTCAGGACAGCTGGAAGGAAAACAACAGGGAGAAGCAAGACTTCCCACTCAGCACTGGCAAGTTGTTTGGTTAGCACACTTAAGGAAATTTGCCTCATTCATTCCTTCTCCTTAAGAAAAATAATAAAAAGGCAGCCCGAAAAAAAAGTACTTGGAATATAATGAGAGGATTATCTTTGTTACTCTCTGTGCAAGGATGATATTTTTTTCCTTTCAGCAGAAGGCAACAAAGGGCTTAATAGGTCACGCACCTTGCTTGAGTGGGATCTCAGGATAGTTAATTGGTCTCTTGTTAAACAGACAAAATACAGAACACGATTTTTATTTTTAAAACATAAATCCCAGTTTGAGAGGAACAGCCTAATTACTAACTGGCTAATTACTAAATGTATAAAGCCCTAAGCTGAGGATTCACACACACCTTTTTGTCAAAATTCTTGACTTGTCTGTTTGAAGTAGTCTCCGTTTATCTAATTGTTTGTCTTGTTGCCCATATCATACACAGCCTTCACAGTACACTTGGATTTCTATACCATATCTGTATGTCATTGCTGCAAATTTCTGTCCTGGCAGAGGAACAGTGAAATAACAACTTCTCTTTGGTCAAAGAGTGAATGAAGCAAATGCTCCCTCTAGCCCAGCCAATGAAGGTGTAACTGAGTGCAATCTAAAGCCCAGGTGTACACACAACCAAATTACATGATGAACTGGTTGCAAACTGTATTGTGCCATTTATCAGCATTTTGCATCTTGAGCTTACAGAAAGGCTGCCCAATGCAGTTCAATAAAGTTCACATTTTAATTCAGCTTGCACAACCTCTCTAGAGCCACCATCTTGACACTGTTCCCAGCAGACAAATATCCCCACTATCACAACTGGCAGTCCTTGTTTCCAGGCTGGGCAGAGAGGCAAGGAATCAGCCAGGTGTAGAAAATCAACTTGTTCTGTCAAGTACAAGGCTGAGCAAGTTGGAAAGAAAGCATATTGCTTAGCTTCCAAACTGTATTTATCCTGTGGATAGAGAATTAAGGCGTCCGAAAACCAGACTTTCACACTTTGATATGCTCCAAATTCCCATTATTAATCCAAGACATCAGATAATTTTGCCAGCCCATTTCCTAGTAATAATTCTGAGGAGCTGGAGAGTTTTGTGCAAGGAGTAAGTCCACACTGAGAGGTGAGAGACTAAACATCAAAACAGGTGTGTGCCATCTTTTAATTCTATGACAAATTAAACATAACCACAAAAAACAGTGAAAAACTTCATGAAGTTTTCATGAAGTAAAAACACTGTGACCTTAATTCTGAAAGAAGGAAACTACTGCAACTTCATTATGCTGCAACTATGCATTATTGTCAAACATAATCCATTCTATAATCTCCTTACCCGGCTCTGGGGAGTGCATACATAGCAGCACCGTCCCACAAACGGCCTTTTCCTGCTCAGCAGAGCCTCCTTCCATCTTGAAGTGGCAGATCGGAACAGAGTGGGACGAGAGTTGCACTCTCCCTGCAGAACAAAAGACCACTGTGTAAATATGCAGAAATATGTGTCCTACTGTGTATGGGAAAGCTTTGAGGAAGAGCTGCCAGACACACAAAAAATTACCCCCCAATTACATAAAGGACAATTTTTTCCAATATTTTTATAAAATTTAAGAAAATAAAAGCAAAACCTCAGAGTTATACTTATGTATCTAAGCATCGCTGCATGGGCTGACATAAAAAATTTTAAAAGGAATGATAATTGTAATTAAGACACACCAAAGAAACTGTCAGCTAAGAAAAAGGAAAGAAATCAACAGTACACTACATTCTCAATAATGTAAAGCTGCTTGCAATACGAGCAATGTATTTTAAGGTTCAACTGAATATCACCCTATAAAATTGCAAGAAGGCTCAATGTATCCAAAATATTAACTCCATGGACTCTGTAGGCACTTCCAATAGTTTTATGCAGAATGATATGAAAAAGGAACTCCTGTGCCTTCTCCAAAGTTACACTGTCTCTGTGTACAGAACAAAAAATCCAGAGTGACTGCATTCACAGAACTCATTCTCTATATTAGGACATAACACAAAAATTTTAGTTAAGTATACTTTCAAAGACCTTAATTGTTTCCATTAAAGTCTACTGAATTATTGCTTGCCTGAGAATGAGAACTGGGCTGCCATTTTTAAACCATGTATTTTATTGAGAGGAAAGTTACTTCCAGTATTAAAAGAGAAGTTACAGAAACAAAACAAAACAAACCCAAAATGTTGTATAAAATCGAATATTTCAGTGGCAGAGTAGCAGGGTAGAATTAAGACTGGAAGATACAAATACAGATCATCACATACTCAGCCCAGTTGGAAACCCCCAGAAAGTCAAGCAAGTCAAAAGCAATGCTGAAGATGCTTAAAAACCAAGTTGTACATGTATCACGTTTGGCAAGCAGCAAGAACTGGCAAATATTCCAAGGCTAACTCTTCCATCTGAAATAAAAAAGTATCAAGATGCTAAGCCTGCCATAATCCCTCCTCTGTCACCTTCCTTAAAGCTAACTCCAAAACAAACCAACTTTGTAACACCATCTTTCTTCCACTTGCCTCCAACCCCGGATGTACCTCTCCAGCATTTTCTTACAAAACCTCCTTTCTATCTCTTTTGACTTGCCTGCCCTTATTCCACTTTCTCACAGACCTCCTGGTTATTGCAGCTCGCTGTTCCATGGAACTTAGATCCAGCTAGATAGAAATCTCACCTGCCAAGACATCTACCCTTTTCCTCAACTCTGACCTGTTTCCAATCCTTCTTCTGTATCAAGTTCAAACTCCTCCCCTCCAGATCCTCATCTAATTCCTCCTGACCTATACTGCTAAACCAGCTACCATCACTCCAGTCCCCATGTGGCTCTTTTGGCTCCACCCAGACCACTCACTGATTCCTCTGTCCCCTCCAAATCCCAAGACTCCCTCAATGGAGGACACAGACTTTTAATAGGCTCCAAAAATAGGCTTATTTATATCCAACATTTTTTTCTGCCTCCTGGACTGCATAGAGAGTTCCAGCTTCAATGTCTATATGACTGTGCAACTCCAGCATCAAGCTCCTTTTCACGGGCACACTTTGAACTACATCACCCAGAAGAGCAACAAGCTTCCTATTTGACTTTCTGCTTGACTTTGGCTACTCCAGAATGGGATTCTGTACATTTACTGCCAAATAAAATGACTAGCAGCATCACACCAGAAGACTGTAAGACTATCAATAGAGTTTGACAGGATTTTTCTTTTCTAGCAATGTTCTTTGGCACAGAATTGAACTGTTGGTTCCTCCTTACGTTTCAAGTTAAATTCAAACCAAGCTGTATAATGCACGAGAGACATAATTCCTTATCTTCACTCTTCACAACAATAAAAAGTCCACCTTCACCTTGAAGAAACAATAAGATAAATACAGCCAGTAACAGTCCCAATTTTTACTTACCCACTCTTCACTGGAATGCTTACATCTACTGATGCTGCAGTCTGCTGAGGTGGACAAATAGGAAACATCTATTGTTCCAAGGGACAAAGCAGTTTCATCCATGACACAGGAATTGAACTGAAGATCACAAACTGCAAAATAATAACATGTGCATACATATATATAACTTTTATCTGCATATTCATATATTTATATGCATGCAATATTTATATGCATGCACAGAAACACATACCTAATTTCAGTGATCTGAAAATCTATTGCATCTAGCAATAAATTAGCAAACTGGTATTTTTCCACCTGCAGTAAAAGTTCATTCCCAAAGATGCTTCCTTACAGCTAGAAATTGGCATGATTTTAATGTGCCAAAAACCCCAGCACATATGACTTCCATAAACACAGCACAACAAACAGCTTCCTGCAGGCTTTTCTCTCCCGGCTCTTCTTCCCAGGTCACTACAGTCCCTTTGTAATTTTCCACTGTTCTTTACTGCATGGTTTAAACCCTGCAGCCGTAAGGATACGCATGTCACTTTCATAAGTTTACTATTCTCTTGCACTCTGTGACCTTGCTCTTTCATAATTTGCTTCTCAAGGACACCGTATGATCTACAAAAAACTTTCATTAAAGTTCTCACCTAATCCTATCTCACAGTATATTTTATGTGTCTGGTCTAGCCATAGTCAAACCAGTTTGCAAATTCCTTGGGACGAAGGAATGCTCTATAAAAACAGCACACCTCTAAATGTGAACACGCTGACAAGTGACATTTCAATCTCGTGGCATTAAAGAGCGGAAAAGAAATCTACACCTGAATTATTATTTTAAAATGGAAGTTTTCTAGCTCATATAATAAGCAAAGTAAATAATTATCCCTTGGCCAAAGAAAAGTGGAAGGGCAAACATACTAAAACAACTTAGTGTTGTACAGTGTATTTGCAAACGACTACAAATTAAACTGCTATGTAACTGAGAGCCACTGAAATAGGAATCCCAGCATTTTCACCAAGAGAAACTGTAAAGAGGCAATACCTCCTCTCCCGTCTGTCACTGCAAGGAAACTTCTATTATGGCCAAGCTGCGGGCCATCAGGAATGAGACAGTTCCCATCCAGCATGGTAAGCTAACATTTGCAACAGCAAGACCTAAAACTTTAGTCCAATGTTTTTACCTTTCTTAGTGCGTTCCACAAGTTGCCACAAACCCATTCCATAATACCTGCACGGAGAGAGCTCCCACTACAAACTGGAGTCTGAGCCAGTATCACCAGGCAGACCATGCATATCCTTGCACAGCCTAAGTACCTATATCATCCCTTTATCTTTGCTGGCTCTAACATTCAATCCGCCGTTTGTTTAAATTAGTCATCAGGCAAATTACTACCTAACCATCCCAATAAATACAAAAAAATGCCCGGAAACCTCAAACGCTGGAACCGAAATGCGTCCCCCTCGTGCTCAAGGTGACCTTGGTTGCACCGGTATATACAAAATATAAACTTTAAAAAATACGCAATTAAAAGCCCCTTGAAGAAGCAGCAGCAGCACCGCCGCATACCTACCTGCGAGCCAACCCGCCCCCCGAGCGCCCGCTCCCCGCTGCGGCGCTGGCGCTGTTCACCTGCCGGCCACCGCCATCCCCGCGGGTTCCAGCAGCGCTCCGGGCTCACCAGGGCTCCCTCAGCAGCGCTCCGGGCTCCAGCCCCGCCGCTCACCAGACCTGCTATAAATAAAACCGCGGCGCTGAGCGCGGTGGGGGCGCCCAGCGCCCCGGGTACCGCCGCTGCCAAGGGGCCGCCCCGCGCCTCCCCAGCCG
>VWYI01048883.1:0-12287 GCA_013399455.1 Anthoscopus minutus | reverse complement strand
CCTGCGGCGGCCCCGCACCTGACGCGACTTCCTGAGCGCCCGACCCACAGCGCGGCCCTAGGCGCCGCCGCTGGCCTCACGGCCCTCGCACCCCTGCAGTGCCCGTGCCCAGCCCTGCCCGGAGCCGCTCCGGCCGGCCCGGCCCTGCTGCAGCTGCCGCCGCCGCCGCATGGTTCAGTAGCCGCTTCCACCGCCCCTTCCCACAGCCCAGAACGAGCAGCGACTCACGGCTGTTTAGCTCTCAAACCTGAGCCGCTAAACACGAAAACGCTGGGAAAGTGATGGGAAATGCTGTTTAAATGGGTTTGCAGCGACTCAGAGTTGCCTCTGAGAACAATTGCGGAAATTTCGGGACAGGTATCGATCTGCCTGCCCGGCCTTGCAGCAGTGCCAGTTTGCCTTTTACTGAGCGCAAAAGTAAATGTTGATTGAGATTGCTGCATGTAACCAAACAATGGTGAGAGTATTTTTTGGCTTTGGCATTCTTAGGCTATTTAAAGACATTTTTTCTGTGGCTTGAGTTGCAGCCCAGCAGGAAGGCTCGTGCCTACATGTCTTCTTTGAATATCCAAATCACAGCAGTGCAATACAGGAATAAAGTGACAAAATAAAAAATACTGTTTATACTAATGCAAATAGCCTTCTTTGAGATTTAAGTGGCACGAAGTGTTAGTTTTCCCCTTAAGGTTTTCCTTCTAGATGTTTTGAAATTATTACAAATGAGAATTGTAAAGTAAGAATTACAACTGCCTTTCACACATAAAAGAAAATTCATAAGATAGACAGAAACCTAAACTGCTGCATGCATAGGGGAACTGCCCTAGTTCCCACAACTGAATGCCTCCAGGGAATACCACTGGAGTATCAGAGCTAGTAGTTTACGAAGAGCATTCTGCAGTTTGTGGGTCAGAAGGGATTTTGAGTCTGAATCTTCCTCCTTTAGCAAGGAAAAATATTTTGTTGTAGCGTGGATATTGGAATAAAAGACACCTAATTTTCAAATTGAAAAATGCTACATGAGCCAGTGAAATGTACAACTCATATAAAGTTTGTACTTCTGTGCAATATGCAGTCCATTTGTGTATATCAAATAGTTTTCTAAAACATCACTTTTTGTATAAAGGACAATCTGTAATTGCACTACTAAGAGCACATTCACATACTAAAGTTTCCATCCAGTTTTCTCATAATCTGGGCCAGGAATTTCAAATTTGTCAGTTCTGGTGAAGGAGAGCTGGTGAAGTAGTGCCAAACACCCACATTCTAGTTTTGGTCTTGCAAAGGAACATACCCAGAATGTCTGGTCACTTCTAAAATACAAGCCCTTAGCTGTTCAGCATTATAACAAACCTTTTGCCTTGACGTCCATTTTTTGTTGGAGTGATTTGTTGAAGGGAAAGAGGGACAGATTCTGCTTTCAGCTGGCTCTGCTGCAGCTAAGAGCAGATTTGTAGCTGCTTTGCTAATCAGAGCAGAGCCAGGGGGCTGTAAGCGTTTCACCGACAGTGTCAGTGCTACTGTCACCTCTGTGTCCCCTGGAACTACACCTTCAGCTCGGCTTTGCTTGCTCAGCGAGCATCTCATTGCCTTAGTGGAGGCCAGAGGAGGAAATGCCTGTCTTTGATCTGGTGACCAGCAGCAGGGCCACATCCCACATACGGAGTTGCATAGGGTTTGACTCAGAGGTATTGGAAGCATAGAAAGGGGAAGCTCTGAGCTCCACTCAGAAAAGTGAAATCCAGTGTTACATCCTGTATTTTTGTAACTCTCTTTGTATAAGGAGCAGATCACAGAAGCAAAGTCCCAATATAATGCTGCAGCCCACATCCTGGTCATTGGTTCTAGCGTGAGTCTACGTGCAGTGAGGGGAGTCAGAGCTTGAATCATCTTAGAAATCACATTGGTGGAGATGATTCAGGAGCTGGATTACACAAAAACAGAATATAACAGAGATAGCAGTGAATGCTTATATATCGAGTCTAAGAAAATGCAGGAAACATAAGGCTGTTACAATTCTTATTAATGTCAAATAATTTAATTGTTTCACTGCATTTCTGTTGGTATTTAGGAACTTCTTAGTAGGCACTTTAGAGAAGACTCTCAATACTGCTTATACACAACCTTCTTTAGGTGTGGAATTACACTGATTTTTTTTCCCCTTCCACTTATAAAAATGGTGGATCAAAGAGGGCACTTGTTTTCAGTGTGCTATGGTGTAACTCAGAGCAAGCTCTCAGCCACTGAGTGTAAAGCCAGCTTGTCTGCTATGCTTCTCTCTATGAAAGATGAGCTATAGTACATTTAAAACCTAACATGGAGCTTTTGGCATGGTGTTTCATTGTACACTTTTAAATTGGTATATTTTTCTTGCAAAAGAGTTATTTCTGTGATATAAGTAAAACAAAAATTAGGAAAAAAATCTCAATGGCTTTATCATAATTTTGTACAGTCTCTAGAGTCTGATTTTAGTATTTAGAGCAGTTTTCCCATTTTTCTAACCTTTAAAATTTCTTGGCTTGTTGTAAAACAAATCCAGAGATAATTTCCTCAGTCATTTGAACAGGATCCTGACTTAGTCTAATGGGAATTGCAGCTTAGTAAGATCTTTTTACACTTGTACAAATCCTCAGGCTTAATAGTAAAATCTTATTTCAGTATTGAAAGCTTGATGGTGATGTTGTGTTGCCATGGAATCAAGCAAATGGGAAAAATTTTGGAATGCCCTGAAGGAACAAACTTTCAGAGCTGCATGTGCTCCAAAAAGCCCAAACACTGCTGGGTTTTGCTTCCAGAAAAGGGAGATTCTATCCTACTTCCATTGAAGCCAATGGGAGGCTTGCCATTGATCTCAGTAGGAGCAGGAGCATGCCTGAGTTTTGCAATCCATCTTTTTAAACTCCTTAAACTGAAGTGTTTGCCTTGCCAATGAGTGCAGGGAGGTGATTTGCATATGATGGCAAATGAGCAGAACCCTGGCTTTGTGTGAATAAGCTGCTGACCACAATCATGCATTGCAGCCTGCAGAGGAGAAAGAGCTGGCAGGACTCTTTTTTTCTAAAATAATGATTAGTCCTTCCTATGTTTAAATTCCTCATGAAGCTTCCAGGGGAGTTCAACAAAGTACCTGTTTGCTGGACAATTCTGTGTGGAGGAGGGAGCAGGAACAAGGGGACTTTTTACATCGGCTCTACTCTGGGTCTGTTCTCTGAGCTCATTTCCAGCGATTCCCATGATGTCACTTTTAGTAAGGGAGACATGTTTACAAAAGAGTACACAGCATCCTCTTTAAAAAGAAACTTTCAGCTTGGGGAGTGTTATAAAAGTTAGGAAACAAAAAACTGTGTGAGGAGGGAGTAAAGATCCAGACAAAGGTTTTTTGTTTGCAGTGACCGAACTTGACCTCACATGACTATGAACAATAATGAATATGCAGTTTGGCAGTGGCAGAACTCAGTGTCAGCAGTATTGACTTTGGTATACAATATAGTAAGAGCATCTGAGAGTGGCAGGTGGCCACAAAATGGGCTGATAAGATTGTATGTAAAAATGGTTTGGGTATATTTTATATCCCCTTTCAAGACAAATGATTTTTTTTCTATTTCATCTCACTTATCTTCAGAACAAACACAAAATTCATTAAGAGTACAGCAGCTCTCTCCTACATAATATATTGTGTTTCTGTAATTTTGAAAAGATAAGGGCATTTTAGCCCAAGCTGCTCCTAGCTTTTCCCTTGAACTTGTTACTCACATTAGTACAAAAAAGGTTTTTGTTCTAACAGAAAGATCTGGTATAACTAACTGGGTTAAAACCAGTATAACTAACTCTTACACTTCCAAACTTAGCACCATTTTTCTGTCAAGAAATTACACACATACTTGTGTTTTGTACAAATCAGAAAATTCTAACTATCCAAAGGGATTGCCAATTTTAAATTTAGAAATGTGGAATTGCAGAATTTGGAACAAGATTTTCCCATACTCATGCCTTAAGCAATTAATCTGCCATAACAATGCAGGCATCCCCCTGCCTGCTGTGTTATGAGGGTGGTTCCACTTTTCCACTGTTGTTTCATGAGTGTATTTGCAAAGCTGACATTCTATCCAAGAGCTGATTTTATGTGAAAAACAACAGATGAAGCAACAAATTTAGTGCATATAGACTCTAAATACTGTTGGATATTCCAAATTATTATCCATTTGTAAGTCATTAAAAATCAGTATTTGTAGGGGACTCTGGTGTCAGTAGGATACATTGCATTTGCCGGTATTTCAAGTTTCACTAATGACTTTATTGTTAGGCTGAATAAACTTGTACTTGTTGACTTTTCTTCAAAAAGCAAAGACTTTCTTTTCATTCAGTTCCCTCTCCAGGAATCCAGAACTGCTTTCTACCCTTTCAAAAATGAAACCAAGAAATATAACAGAAAACAGAGAAATCTAAGAGCTAAGGGCAGTATGGGCCATTTTGAAAAAAAATGGCATCTCATAGAAAAATCAAAAAATCAAACTTGTGATCTTACCAAACTTGCTGTGACTCATCCTTGAGTCTCAGAACTGTGAATTATTCTACAATAACACAACTTCTGATTATTATGAGGTTCTAGGGAAGTGTTTCATCACTATCTCAAAAGGATGCACTTTTCACTGCTCAGGTTTGCTCTGTTGTGCAGCTGTTGGCTTTAGAAGGACTTATCACACCTTGTAAAGTACTGTAGATATTGGAAGTTGGGATCACAGCTCTTTCAACAACACAAGAGCACAAGAGGCTTTGCAACAGGTTGTGTGACCAACGTCTGGAATCATATGGTATCTCACCCCTCTCTTCGTTTTCAGGTATTTGGGACCATTATCAAGGCACTGCTGGGTGGGACACTGAGGAGCCTTAATGCCTTTGCCATGAAAGACACAACACCTGATGGCTGGGAAACTTTCACAGAATTTTGGAGACATCTTCTGAAACAACTTGGGAATGTTATGAAAGTGTCTGGGCATCAGTTCTGCTCTGATGCAATGGTCCTGATGCAGTCTGCCATATATTCCAATGAAGGCTTTACACTCCCAATATTTTCCAATCCCTTATGTGATTATCTCTCATATAGATGAACAGAGAGATGCCTCCAAAGGGCAACATTCCCTGCTCCCCCGTTTATCCAAGCACACAAAATGGATTTGCTGATTTTTTGCTTTGCAAAAAGCACAAATGAACTAAAAATCCCCATAGATGTATAGATATATTTCTTTTTTGCAAGTCAGTCTCACCAAAAAAAAGATGGTCTCCAGGCTTTAGTTTGCCATAGATATATATAATTAATTTTATGAAACTGAAATTTTATCTATGAACACAATTAACAAAAAGTAAACTATAAATGTTGTCTCAGCGCAACAAAATTAACTGAGAACCCTGACAAAAAGCAGTTTTTTGCTTTTGGCCTTCTCTCTGCACTAATCTGGCTACACCAGTTGTTACATTCCAATTCTGACACTCAAATCATGTTGAGCAATTTTCCCACAGTGTGTTTCCCAAACAAAGGCATTTTTCCCACTCCCACTTATGTGTCTCTTGCATCTGGGAACTGCAGAAAAATGTCCTTAAGTCCTAAAATCCAGCCAACCATTGAACTTGAATTGCAATGCTAGATTTCAAAAACTGTGGGTGATCATTTGACCAAAACGATAACAATTGACCCAGCAAAAGCATACTTTTTCAGTTACTAAGTTACAGATATTCAACTCATATAGTGATAAAATCTTACACAGGTTTTTTTTTACTGTTTGAAGCATAACCCAATACTTTCCTAAGCACGTTATACCTTCATGAGAACAGAAATCTTTTTATTTTTATACCCTAAACTCTTAAATTGCCCATTATTGCAGGATATTCACCTGGAGTGGCAGAGGCCAAAAACCTCTTGTGCACTGTTGTTGAAAAGGGTATAATCTCTTTCTAGGAGATGTTGTTTTTGCAGGTCCTGTCTTTTCCTTTATAAAACAACAGAACATATTACTAACTTGGTATTTCACACATGACCAGCCATTGCTTCTGGAAAATTAATGGGTCACAGCATGACAGGCTGGATGCATAAAGCTGCTGAGGGGCTAAGTCTCCCCGCAGCTCTTTCAGTTTTAGCATAATGAAGGGTCATACATGCCTTACTGCACTTTCCCCTTTCATTATTTCCCCAGGATGAATAAAGCAAGTGGTTTCTGGAGAGTTCTTGTTTATTTTACCTTTACCTACAAAGAGAGACTAAATATTTCCTAAAGCAAAGTACCCTAGGCTGTAGGTCAGGGATGTTTTGAGCCAGGTCTTTTAAGGGAGAGAAGTGATTGCTGCCTTTGTCATCAACTTAACCTGAGGTACAAGCTAAGATTATATCACATTTTGGTTTTAAAAGCCCTGTCGTTCAGAGACACAAAGTTGCAAAGAAAAAACATTTCATCCAGCAAAAAAAAAAAAATAGCAAATTTGAGCCCCTGTTTATCAGCATAATTTACTGAAAGTGTCACAGTTGTTCAGGTAAACTAGAATTGGTGTTAACAGGCAATTTCAACGGGTTGAAAGACAAGAAGAGGAACCTTCTGAAGCCATGGTGTCTTTATTTCTTCTGAAGAAAAACATTAGCAAACCATAGATAATCACCTCTGCATTTTGTGACTGCACTTTTTAATTAATGTTATGGATTGACTATACTGGTGTAATTTCATCATAGAATCTTTAGGGTTAGGAAGGAACCTTAAAGGTGATCTAGTCCCAAGCCCCCTTGCCATTGGCAGGGACATGTCCCAGTGGACCAAACTGCTCAAGGCCTTATTCAACCTGGCCTTGAACACTTCCAGGATTGCGGCATCCACAACCTCCCTTAATATCCTCTTCCAGTATCTTACCACCCTCACAGTGAATAACTTTTTTTCTAATATCTAGCCAAAGTTTCTCCTCTTTCAGTTTGTAAATATGATGATGATGGTAATAATAATAATAAATGATAAATGTTATATTTATGTTATGAAATACTAAAGTAATGAGCAGACCAGTGAACTTTGAATGTGCATTCGTAAATCTGTTTTATTGGTCAGAATATAATGGGCATGCATCTGCCTCTGGCTCTTTCCTGCAAAAAGTTTTCTTCTCGTCCTGAGCTATTGCAGTGTCTCTGAGATCAAACTGAGCTTCCCTAATCAAACTCAGTTGTGTTTCCCCATCAGCTTTGTTCACAAAATAACTTCCTGTGCATTTTCACCTGTGACATTTCTCAGATACATTTCTGTGGATAGTTAGTGTTTAGTATTTCTTACATGACACATGTCTAGAATGTGCTAATTAAGTTAATGCATAAAAAATACTTTGAAAGCACTGGCCAGATTGGAAACTGGAGAAGGCTCCTGTGCACTTAAGAAGTAATTTCTGGAGCAGTCTTCCAAGAGAATTATGTTGCAAATATCAGTCCCAAGTCCAACCTACATCATGCCATCATCTGACTTTTTTGACCATTCCTCATTCAGTTTCAGCTCCTCTGGTAGAGCTTTAGTATGTATGGGCCAGGAAGTACCATCAGTAATCCTACCCAGCATGATGAAACATGGACCAAAATTTCATAGCTTGTTTACCCAAGCAATACCTGCTACTAAAAATAACTTGGTTACTATATTTGAACTAATACTTCAAGGACTGGTGTAGATATCCTATCTGTTTCTGATCAGCCCTCAAAATAAGAGCCAATATACTTTGAAATAGTATTTATTTTCTAATCTAGGCATTTTTAAATATCATAAAAAGGCAGATGTAGAGAAAAAGTCATCCGTGTCTGTACTTAGAATATTTGGAAGCACAGCAATGCACAGTTAAAGAGTCTGTGTGCCATTTTGCAACTTTGTGGTTAGTAGCATGATCCAGTCTGTCTTTGCTTATCTGCTTTTTCTGTTCCTCTGGGGACTCTATGTATGATGTTTCTGGACCACAAATATATATGATATCTCTGTGGTCAGTTAATATTCAGAATTTTAAGAGGCTCCATACAAAGTAAGGTGTGCATTTTCAGAGGACCACACTAGAAAATATATCCTGGTGGAGCCCTCCACTGAAGAAGTGCCTTAAATGTAACTTGTTCTTGCTAGGGAATTCAAATGAATCATTTAGGAAGGTGTTAAATTAAGGACAGAGAAGGAAAGGAGGTAATGTTACACCTAAAACATTTTAAATTCCAACTGTGTCTACAATCCTTCTGATTTAGACTTAAACTTTTGCTAAACTGAGATTCCTTTTCTCACCTCCATTCTCTTCAATTTCTTCCATTTTATGCTACATTCTGTATTTAGTGCATAGTCCAAGAGATCTTTAAACTCTTTTTCCTCGATACAGATCCTGACTTAGCCTAATTAAAATTAAATACAAGAAAAAGGGCTAAACCGGTAAACTTAATAAAATAATTTTTGAAACATACTCAAAAAATAAATTAAAAACTCTCTCTTGAATGTTGACTATGTCTTCTGGTCTCTTCTCCATCTACATGTTATTTGTATTTCAGTTCGTGTAGCCTGGGATCCTTGGGGTAAAATCACAGTGTGGCAAAAGCCAATGACAAATCCCCCCTTGACCAGGAAAGCTGCATCACAGTGGTGTATGGTACAAATATCACAAAACTTATATACTTTATTACAGGACAACCACAGCTCTGCTTGAGCTCTGCTTGAGCTTATACTCCGCATATCTGTATTAGCCAAGCACTTAACTTAGGCAGGGAGGACTTAATTAATGTAAAATTTATTCAGCCGAGAGTAACCTTTGAAACCACGTTCACACTATCAGTTGTGATTTGTGCAGGACACCTGACAAATCTGCAATCTATGCATCCTTACATAACAGGCATGAAGCATAACTGCAAGAAGCAGTTACACAACTTAATGCAAACACCACTGGCACATGAAAATCCATGGCACAGACAGGATCTTGAGTAATCATCAAAGCAGTGCCAGAAAGCAAATTCTACCTGTAGAAAACACTTTTTTTGTGTTAAATCTATTTCCTGAGATGCTCTGTAGTTCTGTTGCTGGTAGTCTTTATAGTCTGCCACGAAGTGGATTTTCATTGTGAAGTTTTTACAAAAACTTCAAAACCTGTTAATACAAACTTTGACCAACAGAAAATGTGTGTGCAATTCAACTCATATCTTTACTGACTGCAATAATAAACTTTTGGTCTAAAACAAACAGGTCATTAGCAAATAGGTACTTCTGTGCACTGAGGTTACTTGCGTCTCTCTCCCCCTGTCATCCCATTTTTCACTCACTTTTCTGACACTTGGAGCTTGATGCCTGTCTTCATGATGCCAGGGCACTACAACTTTCTCAAATTTGGTACAGGAGTAGAACATACTCCATTTTTTAGTCCACAGAGTTTATTAGTGTCCTTTAATTAAAACTGTTAATTCAGGCATTATTTTATTCTCAGTGGTTAACTTAGATTACAGGGTATGCCTAAAGTCAGGCAGTTATGGCCACCCACACCTCTATTCTAAACTGAATAAATGGTATCTGTTATCTTTGCACTACCTTCAGAATATTTTCTATAGTTGATGTAATTTCTTGAAAAATATATTTCATTTTTAATGAGAAGAGCATTCCAAGTCCCAGTTTAGATACTTTATAGTGCAGAAGCTGAAGTGCCATGCAAATATTTTATGGAACAAACTCTGGTACCTTTTACATCAGTAAAGATTGGAATGACTCCAGATTTCCACTGGTATAACAAAGCAGAATTTTTTTCTTTAGCCAAGAAAAACAGGGATGGCAAGACATAACTCTGTGGTCAGAAATTCTATTTGAAAGATGATTAGTTTATCACAGTTTAACTAGCTGGCATCTTTAGAAAACACTCAAGTATTTAAAACATCATCAGGCCTCAGATAAGACACAAATGGTGTTTTTTAATCTATAGCATTGCTTCCTTCCATGACTGATGTGTTCATAATGGATAAAGAGGTAATGTTTTTTCAATAAAATATATTTAAGCAGCAATAAACTAGTAATACTGGATAAATAAGGCAGACAGGGTTGGACTGCATTAAGGAGGATAAAAGTCCTGAAAGAAGTTTGGGGTTTCCCTTTTTNCTGATAAAAATCCACCCATCCAACTTTCCTTCTAACCAATCAGTTTATTTGCCCTGCTGAGTATCCCGTTTTAGTATTCCCTCTCTCCAAACACAACCTCTTGGAAATGCTGAAATAAATAAATTCAGTCCCTGAAAAGCCTACCCAACAAAGCCCAAAGACCAGGTTTAAGAGTCACCTGAAGACCTGAGCTTTCCTTGGTCACCTTTTCTGTTTTATTCCTAGCTCTCAGCAGAAAGAAAACAGCACCCCTTTGTGATTTTTTAGTTAAAACATGCTACTGGCAAAATATATCCCTCATCGGGGAGGTGTGCAGTGATCTAGAGAGGGGACTTGATCCACGTGAAAAAGAAGTCCTCATCAACCATCACACTGGTCCAACTGTAGTGGCTGTGAAGGGTGTGAGGAGTAACTGAGGGAGGGGCAGGAGCTGTGCAGAGTAGCAGAGCCATTAGAAATGTCTGTGGAGCAGGGCTCAGAGCTCCCATTGCTTGTGAGGGGTAGCATTGTTTCCTGTTTTGAAGGAGAGCATAAACATGGGGGAGAGAGAGCCCCAGAATAAAAACAGACTTCATGGAGAATGATGTCAAATTGAGGCTTTAAAAAGTACATCTTTTACATGATTATCCAGGTTAGGGCTTAATTTTTTTTTCTGGGAGTAAAAAAAGGAAAATAGCTTAAATATCTTTCACTTAAACACTCAGTTAAAAAGAAAAATAAAACCAGTTTGTTTGCATGCCAACAATTCAATTTACCAGAATATATTTGTATTAATTCCCTAATTAAAACTGCATTGCATTTGTCAGAGCCCTTTAGGCCACAGTAATGTCAATGGGATTAATCACCAAAGCATTCTTTTCTTGATCAAGGTGTTAACCTGAAGCATTGCTACAAGATACATCCAATTCAGCCATGCTTGAGAACACTGTTATTGTGTTGGACAGGAACATCATTCTTTCCTTAATGAAATAGGTTTCCAAAGTGATTTCTACCACCTACAGTTTGGAAACCAGTGTGTTGCCATATAGGATGGCTTTCCTTGCCTATTATTGGCAAACTGCCATTTTATCTCTATGTGCTCAGTTAAACCTCTACTTACACACTAAAGGATCTATGAGTACAGAAAAAAATCTGGGAAATGTGATGAAGCATTTATGTATCATCTTCTGACCTTCGTATCATATTTTTTTAAATGTTTCTTTGTACTGGTTATTCCAGAACTGTGTGTCATCTACAGCATCCTAATTGTATTTTTTTAACTAACAGGTACATACAAACATCATTCCACAGACTTATTTTTAATCAGGGATTTCTTGTGCTCAATTAAAAAAATAGAAAAAAAGTAACACATAAATAGATAATGGTAAAACAGGAAATTATTCTGAAAGAAATCAAACTGCTCTGCTTCACATATTGCTCCATTCTAAGACACCTGAGAAACATTTATTTTCCAGCCTGCAAGTATCCTGAGCACTGTATGGGACACCTCTAATTGTATTTTCTTTAATGCAAAAAAATATAGCAAAATGACCAGTGCATCACCATGGCCTGCCAATCCTGCCACATGTGGTCATGAGAAAGGAGACAAATAAAATCTACCTGGATAAAGAATGATTCATACATAGAGAGGAGGTACCCAGGAGAGATACCAGGGATGATCTCTGTCCCCTGCTATTTCATCTGTCTTGCTGAGGCATTTAGAGCTCCCATTACTGTGATGCCAGAGTATATAAGGATATGCAGCTGTTCTTACAACACTCAAATGGGGTGGACAGATTACATGGGTTATCCTGGGTCAGAAGTTTGAAGATCATTGCACAAGTTTCACATGCTCTTGGTGGGTAGAAGGTGTTTATTGACCATTTCTATATAAATCATCACCTAACCTCATTCTCAAAGAATCCAAGTGTTTCTCAAGCATTCATGCTAAAATAGTCAAGAAGTCCCATCTTGGAAGTGTTACTGGACATGAACCAGTGGCTGAAATGACATGTAGCAATTACTTTCAGTGCATAACAACTGCTCTTCTGCTATGGTTGTCAAGATAAATATATTCCATAACAAGGGTTCTAAATGTCTATTTCAGTCAGTCATTTAAATCAGAGTGCTGAGTAAGACTGTATTTCCCCTGTTGTCCATGTGGCCATAAAATTGAGTTAATTTCTATTAGATGAAGATGTT
>VWYI01048879.1:0-30698 GCA_013399455.1 Anthoscopus minutus | reverse complement strand
CTTTAATTAGTGGGAGCCTCTGTGAGGCTCTCAATTGCCAGGTTTGCACCAGTTTTATCAAGACACTGAATGTGGCAGCTGAAGAGCAATGGTTTCTGCCTTCCCCAGCTTCAGGCAGCTCAGCACCCAGTTTTAGCTGCTTGAGACCAAACACTGGTATAGACAGATGCTCTCACGAGCACAGAAATGTGAAGGTTGCAGCATCTGGAAGGTACTTGTCAAAATATTCTCCTACTTGTTCCTCTCCAAATATTAGTTGCTTCCACTGCAAACTTCATTTGCTATACATTATTTAACTGTCTCTTCTAAACATATGTTCATCTTACTAACTGTGTAGAGTCCCTGATCGAGAGTCATTTCTGCTGAGGCTGCAGCAAAAAACCTTTGTCTATCCTAGCATGGCCTGACAAATAGAAGCTCCAGACACAACTGCCTGCAATTCTTCCTGTCCTTTTACCTAGGACTGCATTGATACAACATCTCCTTCCTGAAATACACTTTAGCTAGGTGCTTCTACAACACCAGGAAACTACCACGTTACCAGTCTTCCCACAATGTCATTTGTTCAGACCTGAAAAGCAAGGATGAGAAAATATGAGTGAATTCTTCCTCTGGAAATTATTCAGCATGTACCCCTAGGCTTCCCACATGTGCTTTTGTAGTGGAGAGCCTCCACAAATAGTGGAAATAATGGGAAGGATACTGAGAAATTTTTTAAAAACTTACAGAAGTCTGGCAGATACCTAAATACTATGGAGTTTGCAAATTTCAGAGACCTACTGCACATTATTTAACATGTGCCAACATTTTCTAAAACCTCTAGATACCACTGGAATCTCTTGCTACAGGTACTATGCAGCAAAACTCCCTTTGCCATTTTCTCACCTTAAACTAGCATGTCTTATCTGCTCTACTGTCCTTATTTTCCATTACTACTGCTGTGTTTTATCTTTTAGTCAACTGTCAGTAAATGTAGTCTATTGCTCCCAGGAGTTTCTACTTGTTTTGTGTGATCATAGCTGATTGCAGTGTTCTCCACGTTGGAAATAAAGCTCTCAATAAAATATTCAGGCAGCATTTCTGCACAGGCACAAGCTATGCTACCAAGAATTTCAAAGAGCAAATTAGAGTAGCCAACAAACCTGTCACCAGATCTTGGCAATGTAGCCAGTTTTGTAGGGTGGCAGACATCTGGGGATAAAGAGTGGCATCCATCCTGCCACCACAGCCACAAAGTAGACAGCTGGGCTTGGTGAGGTGAAGATTACTGCTGAATGAATTTATGAGAAAAGCCAGCCATATTTTGGAGGGTGTAGTAGTGTCTGCTACCACAGAAAAGGAGCCTTGCTTCCATGCAGGCTGTGTAACATCTACATGATGACAGCTGTTGTTCAATGAATCTAGTTCAAGATGTTACAAATACAGTTTTACACCCTATTCTTCCACTGACAGGCATTTCTTGCCAGCTGCAGGGGCAGAGGGAATGGTACACATCTGGTCCTCCATGCTCACATAGCCACCAGTGAGAATGGAGCCATTGCTGCTTGGGCTGATCTCTTTCCCAGTCATGGGGCAGATGAATAAATTTTGCAGCAGTCCAGACTGTAAGATTCGCAGCATGCTGGCAGCTGGTAAATTTCCTTTTGACTTGGATTTAATCAAGTAGAGTGCAAAAATCCACAAAAAAAAATCTGGTGGCATTTCACTCCCTATGGAAATCTGTAGGCACCAAAATAGCCATTACCTATATCAGTCCAACAGTTTTAGCATTTCCTGCTGTATTGCAGTATCAGTGACGAAACTGGGTCCATCTGCAATCCAGCTGAAGTGTCAGCATCTCATTGGTTTTGGAAATACAGACTTTCAATCCAAAAGCAACATAATGAGTAATATCAACTCCTCCTGCTCAACTTTTGAGTAATCACTTCTCTGGATGTGATTTTTCCATGAGTTCAGTGCCATTAATAGGTCAGATCCGGGCAGGATGTAAAAAATCATAATTCCATTGACTCGGTAGTCCCCCATTCTGTATTTACTGAAGCATTTCTGCCTGCATGGTAGCTTGTATTTGTCCTTATTAAATTGCTGCTTTTCTTCCAGAGACCACTTTTTCAATTTGTTGAGTTTATTTTGGAGTTTGAGCCTGTCTCACAGTCTCCAGCAACTTTTTTTATAGGCCAACTTATTATCTCTATTCTTCCCTCTACCATTAAAGTAACCAGCAAAACATGTAACAGAAACAACACTGAGGTTATCTCAGACTTTATGTAAAGTTTTCCAAGACAGTCTTCTGTTTGACAATGAACCATCAACAGGTTCTTTTTTTAGAAAAGATATAAGAGAGTATACACCCAGTGCTATACCACTGTTTTCCTAGTTCATGAAGTGCACTGGTTTAAAATATTTTACTCCTGAGTAATCTACATTGACAGTTAATCTCTCCTTAGAGGCTTACAGTTCCACTTTTATCATGTCATGTTCCAGAGTTCTTTCCAAGATTTTAATTATGCTAACTGTTTAGGTGTCTTGATCCTTCAATCTCTTTGTCCTTTTTTTTCAAGACAAGCCCTGTCTTTTTCCAGTCTCCTGGTGCCTCACTCAGTCTCCAGGAGCTGTCTCTGATAATGGACTTATCCAGGCATCGCTTATCCAGTCTATTTACTAAGCTAACAGAGACAAGGTCCATTAGACTTAGTTCATATGAAAATATTTTTCTCAGTTATCTATACCCAGGAGTTTCCCTTCCTCAGGTGAAGGGTGCTGTCAAGATACCATATTGCTAACTGTGCTAGCTACAAGCTCTTGACAGATTTGGCTGGACAGCATCTTCCCTCTCCAAAACTGTGGTTAGGAGAGGCATGCTTAAGGGACTAAAGGAATTTCCATTTAGATTAATAACCACAGCTTGGAGTGATGGGCTCCTGTCCACCCTGAAGAGGACAGAGAATTTAGCAGGGGTAGAGGGAGGAAGCATTTCTCTACACTGAAACGTAACTAGGACAAAGGGATAAAGGGAACCATAGGAGTAAAATACAGCAAGTAGTTTCACCCCCAGGAGGAGAAGAGACAGGTAAAGCATTAAAAATTTAATCTTAAAGCTTTTTAAACAAATTAACATCCTAAAAACCAAAGGAAAACATTGCAAGGTTTGAATCCTGAAATGGACTTTACTCTGCAATTATTTTGTCTATTGTTTGAGGAGAAAAAAAAAGAAAAGTTGCCATTGGACAGAGACTGCAACTAATTTCAATCTCAATTTTTCAGGTTAGCTGAAGAGTGAAACAATCAATTGTTTGCAAAGCTCCTGTCCTGAAGCCTTTGAAAATTACCCTTTAGAGACAACGATTACGGGAGTTATGGTGCAGAACAACATCGTGGAAGTTTAAATCAGAACTGACCGAGTTTCAGGTCATTAAGAATGATGTCATCAGACCTTGTTCTTAAACGGGCCTAAATGCATTTTCTGAAGCAGTAATGAATACAGGTTGGCCTTCCCTGCACCTCTTCACCTGGCACCATTAAGTATAATTACCTCTAGTGCTCTTCATGCTGACAGCATCAAATGGCAGGTAGTTTTCCTCTTGTATGTGATGTGTCTAAGATCTATTGTTGTGTGACTGTGCTGCCAGGAAAGATAAGTAACTTCTACCTTTATTCACCATATTTCCACTCATGGACACCAGGATGTAGTAGGAAAATCTTAGGGAATTCTATTTTTCCTTGGACCCGAAATTCTCTGGTTCTTGGAACAGTTCTGAGTTTATCCATTGGAGAGCTCAGCAGATGGGTTGCTGCTTTCTTTAGACCTTGACTAATAAGAATAGATTTCTCAAGTGAAAAGGTTAAGTTTTTTTTTCCCAGTAATCAGTGGATTAATTCATCTCTGCATACCACTGCTGTTCATGTAGTTCACACAGTTTATTAGTATCACAAAGTCTTGGAGACTACGTTATAATCTTCACTCAGGTTCAGTCCGGTAAAGAATTTATGCCTGGCTCCTGGAGCATCTTCTTCAGTTNATTTATGCCTGGCTCCTGGAGCATCTTCTTCAGTTGCCTTCAGCTGCCTCAGCTGCAACTTGTCTTTGCAGAAACCACACCTTGATCATCTATGGAGCTGTTCTGTACAACAGCTGTCTTAATCATTTATTTTTCATCCCAATAGCAGAATAAAAAAAATAATCTCTGCATGTTTGTATGTGCACACATAAACTCAAACCTTCCTGGAGTTTTAAGTGAAATAAAAGAGAAAAAATGTTGTGCATTGTATTCTTTCTGACAAGAATTTTAATCAAAGCAGTACAGAAGGCCGGGGATGGGACACAAGTTCTCTTCACAACACTACAAAAGAGAGGAACCCCCTACCCAGCTAATGATGAGATCACATCTTCCAAGATTTTAATTAGGCTAACTGTTTAGGTGTCTTGATTCTTCAATCTCTTTGCCCTCTTTTTTCAAGACAAGCCCTAGGTCTTTTTCCTGTGAAGGACCGATGTTTGGGTCCTTTTTCACATGCTTTGACAGTACCCAATGGCTCCCAGACCCCAGAGAGGTGTTTAATCTCATCATTTAACATGACACGTCCAATCTATGGTTTGGGGTTGGGTTTTGGTTTGTTGGTTTTTCTTTGTAAACAGATCTTAACCAGTCATAGAAGTAGCATTGAAGGCTAGAATCAGTCACAGAGGTTGGTTTCATTCGGGTGTCTTTATACTCAGTGGACTTCCTGTGTAGAGAACAGATACCTTGTTTTGATTTGAGTTCAGTATCAAAAGCAAGAGGTGCTACCAAGACGATTCCCACATGAGGTCTGTGCCTTTGAAATCCATCCCCTTTGACCTAGAAATGTGCCTGCTTTGGCATCACACACGCCTGATCACCCTGACTGCTTTCCCTCAGCTTTGCTTAGAAGTGCGCTGAATATTCCTATTCTTAACCGAAGGAAAATCTCATTGGGATTTTGGATGCTTTAATGTTTCTTGGAAATCACACATAAGTAAAAGAAAGCAAGCATTATAGTGTCTCAGTAGCAGATATATTGCTTACAGATAGTGGGAAAAAATGTTCTGAATCTTGCTTTTGGATTTTGGATGCTTTAATGTTTCTTGGAAATCACACATAAGTAAAAGAAAGCAAGCATTATAGTGTCTCAGTAGCAGATATATTGCTTACAGATAGTGGGAAAAAATGTTCTGAATCTTGCTTTTGGATTTTGGATGCTTTAATGTTTCTTGGAAATCACACATAAGTAAAAGAAAGCAAGCATTATAGTGTCTCAGTAGCAGATATATTGCTTACAGATAGTGGGAAAAAATGTTCTGAATCTTGCTCCTTGGAGTAATGTTTCTCCTGTCTTCAGTAATAAAGAATGAAAAGTTAGTAGCTCACTTGTGGGTGCCCAGCACCTTCCCTTTGCAGGCACCCTGAGTACTCAGGAGCATTTCCTTTAAAGCTTTATCAGATGATTGCTTTTGAGGGACAGAGTCTTAATGCAGAAAGATCCTTCTGGGTTTTGCTTCTATAAATTTTACATGAGACATTTTTGTTAGCCAGAATTAGATAGCACGACTTATTTATGAATAACCCATGAAGGAATGTATGAGTCAATATGAGACTCTTTCCCAGTCCCTGGTGCTGGCTATTCACATATCAAGAATGGCATCTATGCAGAACAATCACCAACAGAGATATTTCTGTGGTATGCTTGGATTAACTTACAATGAATTATCTTCCCAGATATATGAATTGCTTTCCTTGAAGCATGTTCCTCCCATATTTCCCCTATAGGGAATAAGTCGTGATTATGGTGGAGTTTTTTGGCTGTGCACTTTCCATAGCCTCAGTCTTCTTCTACTCTTTTATTAAACTGTTCTAATAGTTGTTCCCAAAAAAAAGAAACAACTGGTAGAGGTGATAGGGAAAAGGCAAAATATTAATGGTAAAATTCTTGCCACTCAGCTTTTCTTAACTCAGCCAGCCCTGCCTGATGTGAAGCACAGGCTCTTCAGCAGTCCTTCCATGTGATACTATTCATTCAATTCTAGAAGTTGACACACAGATTAAGACCACCCAAAATAGTGAATTACAACACAAAGTAATTCACTGCTGGGTTTTGGTCCCATCTGCCGGTGTGCCATAGGGAAATCAAACACACTGAAATATGAAAGATTGGGCATTAACATTCTTGCAAATTTTAGCCACACTGTCTAAGAACTTGTCCAAAAAACATTGCCTTTCTCTGTCTCCAAGGAGTTGGGAAAATCTGGATAGTATTTTCATTCAGTGCCCTGTAGAAGGAACACATCATCCCTTACAGAGAGACAGTAATTTCAGTATGCTGTAACCCTCTCAGAATCTCCAGAAGAAAATTTTTTTCTAATGTGTTTGCTGAAGCACACTGACACTCTGTTCAGCCATCAGGCTGTTCATTTTGTGTACAAGTGGTATATAGCCCACAGCAGTGCAGATTCTGAAGTACAAGCATCTATATCTGACTCAGGTTAAATTTTTCACAGTATAATGCAGAAGGAGAATGCTGGCTTGTAATTAGCCAGAAGCTTTCCACAGCTAATAAAACATCAGGTAAAATCAGAAAGCAGAGTACACACATCCGAAGTACATGTATGGGCCCTGGAATGTATCCAGAGTAAATCAGTGTACATATGCAGTAAAACATAACAATGATTTCTTCTGAATTGACATTTAAATTACAAAGCAGTTATTGTAATTATTAGCAAGTTTAGTTTTTAAAGCACATTTTGTTAACTTGCGGATATAACCATTAAAACAATAGGCACGAGCTTAGTTGAATTTACCAGGATCACTACCAAAATTCATGTCCATAAAAATCCTACTTTCCCTAATTAGTAAGATACAGTTCATTAATATGGCTACTTCATAAGTGTAACTATGTGAGGTGTACTACACACGTGTATCCCCTAACTGAATACTTCAGCTCTTACTCAGCATTCCTGTAAGAATGTCTGCTTTAGAAACTTGCAGGTTTGGTTTAGTATTTCCGCAGTGTGTATTCCAAGCACACTTAGTCACCTGGAATACACGGAATTTGCACTGATCCTCTGGATCAGTATGAAATTCATACACAGCCAAGAGCAAATACTGATCATTCAAGAGATTCAGTGGTTCTTCTCATGGCAGTGAGTCCTCGCCTCATGAGAGATGACTGAAAATTCTAAGAATTAAGATCTTTAAGATTTCAAATAACAAAATTAAGCCCTGGATTGTTTTTCCTTGTGGGGGAAGGGGTGAGGCAGTGTTCACCCTGTATAATGAAAAGGGCTTAATTCAGGCTCAGGAGTTTATACAAACAAAACTGAAACCACTTCTGTCAGAATAACAAGTAAAAAGCCTAGCTATTCTATGTACAGAAGAATTACTAAACAAGTTTTTGAATGCTCTAGTTATTTTGTTTGCTTAGCAATATTATGCACTCTTAGTCTCCTTCTGGAATTGAATTTCAGCTTTTCCTTTCTCATTCTGCAACAGTCCATTTGTTTTTTTCAGATGTGCTCCCTTTTCAGAATGTGATGCAAGTCCAATAGATACATGAGCCAGAACTAGACAATCTGATTCCAGGAAATAATCAGATTTATTTTTAACAGACCATGTGTCCTTTTAAATAATACAAGACTAAAAGTCCTAATAGTCTAGGCAAAAAAATAATAAAATCCTACATAACTTGGACTGGGAGGGAGCTTGGGTAGTATTTCTAATAGAAAATCAGCTCTATGTTTGCAGCAGGTTGCTCAGAACCTTCTCCTGTCAATTGCTGAGAATCCCCAAGGATGGAGATGCTATTAATACCATTCATGTGGCTCCTGTAACACACTGTTAATATGGAGTGATGCTCACAATTGAAACAATTCTCACTTCACAAACCATATAGTCGCATTTACAATCAAAAACAGCTGGAAGAATATTAACGTTCTAGAAGAAGCAGATTTCCTGGATTTTTAAGAGCAGAGGGACAGCTGTGATCACAAAGTCCAAATTCCTGAGTAACATAAGCTGGAAGGTTGCCTTCAGACAGGCTGAAGTAGTGCTCAGGCACTCATATATTCCCCTTCTGTGAAGCTCTGAGATCACTCATGCAGCAAGCTTTATGGAGTTAATCACAAAGGACAGCTTGAGCACCTATGTTACACCTGCACAATCTTCTACTCATTTGTGGAGACACCTTCATTTTTCTCTATCAGGCAAGGGAGCTGCAAGGATTCTCTATCCTGGCAATTATTTTAGGTTGAATTTTAGCCCCAGTGAATTGGTTTATCAAACTCAGTTTCAGAGAGAGGATTGTATACACTACGGCTAAAGGCTGTGAGATTGGCCCCTTTGTACTGCAACTGCAAGTCAGGAAGCAGAAACAGGCTGTATCTGCATTTTAATGAGCTAAAAGGTAGGAATTCCCAAATCTCAGCAGGTGCTGCTATCAGGATGATTTTCAGAGAAGATCTAATCCTTTCTAGTTGCTGGGTAGCTGAGGTAAGGAGCCTGTTAACATCTTATTTTATCTCCTGCTGTGTTGAAAGATGTAGCTTTCTTCTCAAACAACATTTTTGTCTCCACATGGGCTGAAACACATCTGCCATGGATCATGTAGTGATGAGGCACCTTTTTCCTCTTCCAGTGTGCTGGTTTGCACTCTGAGGCATGAGCTGCTGCTTCATGACTGCACAGCTGTGCTGCCCTCACATGGCTCAAGGTATCAGTCCTGTGCCTGACTTGGGGACATGTGCCATGTGCTCTTCTGCTCAGCTTCACCTCCTGCCAGGCCTGCAGCACTCCTGCACTGCTTTTGCAAAAGTTTATTTTTCTGCAGTTGGCTGCAAACAAATGAAGATCAACCCTTGCCTCCTCTGCCTGTTGGGTCGTTTGCTGACTTCTGTCCTTGGTTTTATTTGTAGGTTTCCAGCAAGGCATTTGGAGTTATGGTTGGTAATGGCTCTGGATTTTTAGTGTAATCCAAATTTAAATTTCAATTATTCTAGAGTATGAAGCTCCCTTGCATACCTCTGTCTTTTGACAGATTGTCTCTGATTGATGACTCTTGCTGCAAAGGCAGAAATTCTAAACTTCATCTGGTGCATATTTCTCTTTAACATAGAATCACAGAGTCATAGGAAAATCTGAGATGGAAGGTATTGGAATAAACTCATCAAGACTCCATTTTCTTCATGCAGAAAATCCTGATCTTTATTGTATAGGTCATATTTTATAGGGTTATCAGAAGACACTATGTCATATTTGATTGGTTGACAATACATTTAGTTTATTGGTGAATATAGAGTATTTTACATATCTATCAAACTTCTGTAATTTTAGTTTGTTTGCATACTTTTTCTATTGGTTCTCATGGGACAAATCCTTTTGTTTACACAGATGCACTTATTTTTCTCCCCAAGAATAGACTGTTGTATTAACGAGCTCTCATTCTCAAAATATCTTCACACGGGAACTTGTAACTGCTTAGCTGCACTTGAAGTGACAGGCCCCTTTGGCAATTTAGCAGAGAGAGGCCCAATTTCATAAGGTCTTTCTTTTATAAATCTTCTACCTGTCTACAGGAGGAAGGGACCTTTAAAAGTCACCTAGTACAACCCCCTACAATGAACGGGCACAGTTTCTTCTAGATCAGGTTGCTCAGAGCCCAGTTCATCCTCACCTTGAATATTTCCAGGGATGGGACATCCATACCTCTTTCAGTAACCCATGCCAGTTTTTCATCACTCTCATTGTAAAAAAAACTTCTTCCTTATATCTACTGTAAATATATCCTCTTTTAGTTTAAAATCATTACCCCTTGTCCTATTGCAATAGGCCCTATTAAAAAGTTTGACCCCATCTTTCTTATGGGCCCCCTTTAGGTATTGAAATGCTGCAACAAACTCACCCCAGAGCCTTTTCTTCTCCAGGCTGGACAAGCCTAACTCTCTCAGCCTGTCTTCAGAGGAGAGGTGCTCCAGCACTCCAGTACATTCATAGAATAATTCAGGTGAGAAGGGACCTTTAAAACAAAGACTTTATTTCTGTTCTCCACTTGGTACAGGTCTAACACCTCTCCTCACGAAGTTTCTATTTTCACACCACTCATGATGCTCAAATGCCACTTTGGGCTTTCCCTCGCCCTGCCAGGAACAAGCTGATTTAGGACAACATGCTGCAGTCCCAGTGCCCATTCGCTGCAGTCCTCTGCTTCTGGGCTGCTTGAAGAAAGCAACTCTTTAGCACTATCCTGTGCAGTGTTCATATCTCCTGGCTTGGAATGATTTATCTGATGTATTACCATTGTTTCCTAATGGCACATCTTCCTAAAATAGGTTTCTAGTTCAAATCTAATGAGCACATGCTCTTCTGTTCTGTGAAAGTCCTTTTTTTCTTTTTTTTTCTGTGCCAGATGGAAGTTTGCAGCTACTGTGGGGTCAATCACAGTTACAATGCTACATGTTTCCAGCTCATTACACTAATTAGGGATTGGTAATGTCGCACAAAATAACTTCGTAGAAGGACAAAGAGACTCCCTCTTGAAGAATATCACAAGATACTTATTTTCTTTCCATCTGTGAAAGGGACAGGGGTGAGGACATGTATTTTAGTGTTCTGGTTAAATTGAGGGTATCCGAGGACAGAACACAATTGACTGACGTCCCATTCTTCTTGCCTTGCAGCAGAAACAGAAGAAAGATCTGGAAGAAAGTAGAAGAAAGAAGGAAATTTGGCCAGGTCCTCCTTCTTCATGACTGTTCAGGTTTACCCAGTGGCTGATGCAGGAACAACTACTGCCTGCCCAGCTGCATGCTAGGCAGTCTCATATCCTGATGAGGGATGCCATCTTTAAAGGACAGCTCAGGTGTATGGTACAAAGAAATTTCTTGAACAAGGAGCAAAAAGTATTTGCAGTCAGCTTTGCCTATAGAACAAGAAAACAAACCCCCTTGTTACTGCAAGGTGAGACATTTTGTGAACTGATTTTGCATTCCTCTCCAAAAACTGTATCAAGGTGCCTTGCGGAAAGTTTCTCAATCCAGGGAAGAGGGATTAATAATGTTTCTATCCTGTATAAACATTAGTTTATAATTAATAAACTTATTCATTGTCATCAGTGACATGCCAGCACCAGATAAATGTTATAACTTTATGAATAAAATATCAGGAAATAAAAACAGACTTTTTTTTTAAAGGCTATGTTTTTAAAAGGTTATTTTCTTAATATGTTATAGCTCACTCTGGAAGTCTATGATTCACCTGCCTATACCACATTTTCCCAAGTACAATCAGTATTACTGACAAAAATAAAGCTGTGGCATTCAGTTTTGGTGAAGCTGCACAGGCAGATGTTCTGCAGAACATATCCACACCCCAGGCCTGGAAAACTGGTTGGGAATCTCAAGTGAAATTGCACATTAAATTCAGGCTGTTGCTGTCCCAAGCAGCACAGTATGCTTGCTGAGTTTGCTCAAGACCCCCTCATACACAGAAGCTACAAGTAGAAGCTCAGTTATTTAAAGTATTTTATCATCTCAGAGGGAGTTTGCTTTGGGCAAGGAATTAAAGGGTTGTTATTTGTGTAAGGAACTTGTCTATCAAGGGTTTATGAGCCATAAAATATTTTGGTTTGTTAATCATCACTGCCAGCTTAATGGTCAAACTTACCTTACACTGACAACTACATTATGTTTTTATTGCAAAACTCTTCTCACTATTAAACATAACTCTGACTGGAGACCCATGATGACATGCCTCATTACTGCAAATTTTTTCAAATGCCTGCCTACTCTTCAGCCCGTGAATTTATATTTTTCTGAATCAGGACAAAATCAAAGCTTAGATGCTAAATAGATGCTACAGCATCTATTGACAAGTATTTTGGATTACTACAGGAGGCACAGGGCAGGCTTATCAGGCTGTGCTGCTGCCACCCTCCTTTCAGATATGCAATATTCAATCCATCCTAGGAAGCATTTAGGAATAAGGATGGAGGTGAAAACTTTTGGAAGGTCCTAGGACAAGACTCACACGACCAAATAGGTTGATATCAACCAGATATGGGAGCTTTGAGCAGTTCCATGTACTGCATGTCTCAAACTTCATCATCTTCAGAGCAACAAAGTGGCTCATTCATTACAGATGAGCTTGGAACATTATAAAGTGTAATAAGCAAGATTTTCAAAATTGGATATTTCTTTGTTGGCCTCTGAGCATGTATTTGATGTTTGAAGTGGTTTCACTTTCAAAGGTACCTAAAATCCTGTGGAGCTGATGAAAATCACTCATTTTCAGGAAAGATAGCTTATATGTTCAGAATGATTTGCCTGGAATATTTTTTCTCCAAAAGAGTTTAAATTCCTCCATTTTTGTAAGGCAAATAAAAATATAAAAATTTTTGTCCTGTGGGAAATTCAGATATTAAGGTAGTTGCATTTATTTTTTTCTGAGTATGCTATCTCCATATAGTTTTCTTTGTGAAAACACCAGAAAGAGATTTCAGGTCCATATCAGCTATATGTCCATTTTAAACTATTGCAAACTTCAAGAAGACTTTAATTCAGACGTCTTAGTCTCCCATTCTTCCTAAAATGTTGAGTCATTTTTAAACTAGATCACCAGTGAGGTATTACTATGGGTGATCAAATAATTTGTACAAAATATTTGATCTTGGTGGAATAACTCAACCAAGAAGAAAAAGCACCAAGGGACTTGGAGAACAAGGAAATATTGTGTCTATTATTTGGATGAGTCAGCACAAGATCTCATACAAGACAGAAATATTTAATTCACTATGTATATAGATTTGGGATGGACTTTCCAAAAAAAGTCTCTTTCTTTTAATTCACACATCAAATGTAAACTCAATCAGCAACAACTAAATTTTGGTACAAAATGTTTGTTTAAAAAATACACTTGCCATGAAAGAAAATAGTTGGACAGGTCCTGAATATCACTCTTCTTTAATATAAGAAAAAAGCTGAAATTGTACATCCTCATGATGCAGAGCAGCCAGAGGCAGATGCTGCATTTGGACACATATCACTTATCTCACTGAAAGAGAGGTGAGACCTTGGTTTAAATTTATTTTTCTTGTGGTTCAAACAAATCTAGCATACTCCTTACCCAGTCTTTAGGAACACTTATATGAATTTCTGAAATTTAATATTGAAGGTGAGATGACCTTATTACTCTTTTATAATAACAAAAGGCTTTTACAAATGCAAGATGACATTTACCTGTCTTTATTATTAGACCCTGTCAACTCAAAGCTGAGCGCAGCAGTAGTTACAGAGAACAAAGGACTCTTTGCTGGTTGTTATTTTATGATTTGGCTTTTTGAGGAGGAAGGCTTTTGGGTGACATTTTTCTTGAGCTGCACTGCAGTTAGAAACAGCTTTTAAGCTTTATACATGTCTTTTCATTAACTGACTCAGTTTTGCATATGAAATCTGACTACTGAGCTAGTCTACTCCTGTAATGGACATGAGATCATCAACATAAAACTAAAATGCTTGGCAGAATGATGGGATGTCAGGAAACACCAGAATCAGAAATTGGCCAAGAAATACTAGAGCAAAATACCACCCAAATTTAGCCAAAGTATTATAAATCCTGAACTGTGCTAAAACATTTCGGTCATCTCCCCATTCATTGAATCCTTCTCTTTCTTTGCAAAAGAAGTAGCATCTGCACAGTGCTGAAAGGAGAAGACACCAAGATAAGATGAGATGGGTAATTGTGCAAGCTGTGCCACCCCTGGTGAAGGCATGACTCCTTTCTCCTAGTCATGGAGCAAGCACGTAACTTGCAAAAACAAATGGCCACAGAAAAAGAAAACCCAAGACATGAGACAGAAGATGATTTGTACATTTATCTGGCAGGAGCTGATGGAGGCAACAGAGCCTGGCTGAGCTGAAAGGCAGCAGCTGTACGTTGTAGGAACAAGAGCTGCTTACTCCTTAGGACTCTGAGTCAGAGCATTTATTCTCTAGCCTTAAGTACACAAGTGTGTTTCCACAGGGGAGTTCCTGTGAACTGGCTGCATACAAGAAAAATAATGTTTATTTGGTTTTTTGCCCTGAGACTTGAATGAAGAAATAAGTTCTTAATGCAACATTTTATTCACCTTGCTGTGCACAAGCAACATCTACCAAAACAATACCTAAGCTCACATAAACAGAGAATGTGGACAGCAAGGGACCTTCGGAGACTAGAGAGACAAATTGTATGTTTCCTTTCTAGAAAAGAGCTCTGATTCAACTTAGCAACTATGTATGGGAGATTTTTGCTTAATAGAAGGAATGAGCAAAAAAGCCACATACAAAAACACAGCACAGACATCAGGGGAGGACAAAAAGGACCTGGTCCTTTTGAATGTGACACATAGGGAAAGCCATTGACTACTTGTTGGTCATTACTTGTGATTATCTCCTATTGAGTTTATCAAAGTTAGTGTCTTTGATACTTTACCAATATTTACCTCAACTCACTGATCACACTTTCTAATGCCATCTGTCACATATATATAACAACTTTTTTTTCTGTTACCTACCTGGAAAACTACATTTTCTAAAACAGAGGAATAATGAATTGTGATTAAAAGCAAACCAACAAACAAACACAAAAAAGACCAAAAAATATCCTAAAACTTGCCCATAGCTAATAAAACATGGGTTTTTTGTTAACAGTTAGATGCAAATGAAGTTTCAAACAAGTATTGAGTAGCACTTCCAAAAATTGCATCATTTTATGTCTAAGTTAAAAGATGGTTGTTGGTCTCAATGTGGCAATCATAACATGCAGTGAGGGCTGTATCAGTTATTTATTTATGCAAAATTTGAAAAGGCATGCAATCTGAAAATTCAGTTCTTTTTCCAGAATCACCTGCAGAGGCAATAAAAATGCTGAATGATACCCATGCAGTTTATGAATGCACTTCACACATATATCATTGTTCACACAGATGAATCCAAATTTTACACAAGAGAATTTGCTAAGAATCTGGCTGAATTTCTACGACACATATTTAGCTGTGGCTAAAAGTGCTAAATACTGGAATCTATACCTTCTGGCTTGATTTTAATAAGCATTTTAGATTGGGAAAACAAGTGGAACCCTGGACCATTTAGTTGTTCAATTGGCATGGAGCAGCTTGACTGACAAAGCTGTGCACACATCCTGACACCTGTCAATCATAAGTAGCCCATCTGGGCCCTGTTCTATTTATTCCTATTCAGTAAAGAGATACTGCATAGGAGGCAGCTGGCAGACTGCAGAGACCTCTCCCTTCTCCCTTCATTTCTGTTCCTCTGCCTGCAAAAGGCAGGATCTGGCTGTAAGGACCTGATTTTTATTTTATGTGGAACCAGGATACAGCTGAGGTAGTTCTGGCTTAACTGTGCAGAATCTGATGAAGGGCCTTGCAGGTGGGACACACCATAGCAGGCCATGTCAAGCAGAAGATGAAGACCTGCCTCTCATTTTGCCTTTTCCCCAGGTAATTTCACCACACAGTCCCCCTAATGAGAACTGAGTGCAAAGGGAACATGGTCCTCACTGCTGAGAACCACCCAGCGAAAAATAAAAGTATAATAAAGAAAGTCCCTGGACATTATGCACATTATATAGCAGTTTATATGCAATTTAAACTTTTATAAAAGGACACAGTTTAGAGGGGCGAAGCACACACAAACACATATCTAATATTTTTGGAACCAGAACCACAGGTCACATGGCCAAGCTGCCATTTTAAGAATGTCATGCATGATACCAGAACAATGGCCTGGGAAAGCCTCTGGGCTGCCAGCTTTTTGTCCTGGTTACCATAAACTAAACCCTTTGCGTGTGGGCTTACAAACTGGGATCAGAAAACCTAGGCTGTCCAAGGGAGGGATGGGAGATAATCAAATTACTCCAGGGCTTCAAAGCAAAGCCCTGTGGAAGCCCAGGTCCCGCTGCTGTAGTGCCCAGTGCACCTGACCATGACAGAGACAACAATATATTCAGAAGTGGGACAACTTATGCCTTCTTTATTTTGCTTTGACTTTTCAGTTCTTCACATGTATTCAATGCCGTTTTTGAAGAATTTTGTAAAAAAGAAATTATAAAAATATAATCCTTTGAGAAGGTATTAGATATTTGAGAAAGTATTTTCCTTTCTTTCTGTACAAGAGAGTTATCATCCTCTTTCCAGAATTCAGTTTTGCTGGTACAGAACTATAGGGACAGTGAAAAAACTTCCTTCACCATTTTTTTCTCATACAAATTAAATTAATCTGAAAACTTTACTTATTTTTCAATCTATTCAAGCCCAGAACTGCCAAAAAGCAATGAGTCTGTAGGTTTAACAAGCTGATCTAGAGCTGGTGCGATAAGCACAATCTCTGCAGGAGCAGCTTGAGCAGTTACAAAGCCTTAGCTGAAAAGGATGCACATCTGGCAAGGGTGAACTGCTTCCCTGGCCTGGCACCCTTTGTCACTCCAAATGGCCCAGGGACACACAGCCTAGCAACCTGAATGACCACCTCAGAAAAATGTCCATAATGGAACTCAAGACATGTTCCAAATATCCAGAGTATTTGCTGGTGAATATCCCAAGTCTTTGATCACATGGTGTAGAAAGGTAGAATAGAAATTCCCCAGGTTTGTATAATTGAGAAATGAAGAATGCAATTCCTCTAGTTTAAATTTCAGTGATTGCTTCTCTTGTTTCGTGTCTTCAACATCTGTCTTTGGACAAAGAAAATCTTGCTCTAGAAGAACCTTCTCCTTTCTACTGGCCATAGGGAGATGCCAGGGTGACAAGCTCAGATAAGGATGGATCAAACCAATAGATGACACCCACAGAGCCTGTGTACATACAGAGCAGTATAGGAGCTATCAAATAATGGGTTTTTTTCACATGGACCAATGCGAAACTTCAGGAGATGCTACTTTTGTGCTGCCATCCTCATACTCCCATGCCTTCCCTTCTCCAAATCTGATCTAAGAAAAACAAAACTGGACATATGGGGAGGGTTGCCCCAGGGACAGGATGGGCTTCTGGAGTGGACAAGGCAGTTGCATACCATACACAAACCCCCACCCTTCTGATCACCATTTGATTTTAGCACACAGATGTGAAATCTTCAATCCTTAGGTCCTGTTTCCTCTCCTGAGACAACCTCTTTTTCTACTCTCCAAGAAGGATTCTGGGCCCTTCTCAATTAATTTCCAAGGACTAACAGAGCACATGCAGAAATCTCTGAACAAGAATGCATCCACAAAATATTTTTGGAGACTGTGAGATTCTACAGGCTAGCAGAAGCCCCCAGGTTAGTCTCAAGTATGCGATGAAAATCACTGAACAATAATCTGCTGTCGCCTGTCCCACTCTGCCACTTCAGGCTCTGCAAGAACATTTGTGTTTCAGCACACACTCCAAATCATTGTTCATTATGTTTTGTTTGGCACAGCAGTGTTCATTCTCATAGGAAAATAAAAGGCAATAGCTCTGGAAACACATGGCCTGGTGACAGGCACGGCACAGCAATGTGGTGACAGCAAGCCCCTGAGCACTCGGGTGAGCTGGTGCCACTGCCAGCAGCATGTCCAAGCCCTGCCACTCCCCTTCAGCCACAGCCAGGGGTTATTTGTCTCACAACTCAAGCTAACTGTAAACCGTAAAAGCACAAATGTGCTTGATTTTTGTTATTCCTTTTGACTTCAGCATATGTCTTGTAGACAGTAGCAGTCTCCTTAATATTCCTGTGGAACAGTTTTCAGTTATAGCTGTAGCAGTCCTTTACAGAACAATTTCACAACCCTGCATCATGTTTATGTTTAATTAGGGCCTAAGTCTGGAGTGTTTTAGACCTGATAGCTCATTAAAACAGCATCTTAGCCACTGACATTCTATCTGATAATTAATAGAAAAATAAACTGTAAGCCAGACTGTAAATCAAGCAACTTCTTAAACGTTTAAACAAAACAAACAAGAAACAAAAAAAAGTATACGAGAGAAAGATTGATTTAAATTATTTCTTCATCTTTCTTTAAATTATTTTCTCTGCTGCTTCTTCATCAGGCTCTAAATGAGAACTAAATGAGTAGACTCTTCCACTCATTTTTTGTTAGTGAAGAGGGAAAATCATCGTGTAGGAGAAACACTTTGCCAGGGAGCCCAGAGGACCTTAGTGTTTCTGCTTTCCACCCATTATCTGTAATTTGGGTGCTTGTGGGATTTTCTGGACAGATTCACCTTCCACACTCTCATCTGGTTGCTGTCTGTTGCACTACAGAAACAACTGCAGCAAGGATGATGGATACTAGCTGCTGGATATTAAACATTAGCCAGACAATCAATTTAGAGCTCCCATCTGTCACCAGGGCATAGGTTCCAATCACCATCAGATACATTGGTCCTGTGGAAAGATGGGGTAGCAAAGCTTAGTGAGTATCTTCATGTGTCCAGGCATTACATTCACCCTTTCCCAAAAAAACCTCTTGTATGTGGTAAGATGAGGGATGTATGCAGTGTTAGGAAAGGCTATGAAAGAATAGATATTCAGCGTTCTGGGGTAATTGTTAGTGGTACTTAAGCTGCATGTGGGTTCTAGGAACCTCATCATCAGAGCCTTTCCCACAGTGCAAACACCTGACAAGCCTGCAATGTGAGGAAACCTGCTTGAAAAGGCTGCTGATGCTGGAGGCTCCATCTGTTGCTCATTTGCAGAATACTGGGAATGCCACTCTCCCACCTTTCCATACTCTCACTCTGCTTTGCATCGGTAAGATTTCAGATGAACATTCGTCGCTCAGCCCAGAGGGGAATGTGACAACACACCTGTCACGCTTTCCTCCTGCCAACATGCCTTCTCTGCAGACAGAAGACTGAGCTGCTGCTGTCTTATTGTCTGGAAAGACAAAATCCCATGGGATTATTTTCCCCATTGTTTTCAGAGGTGAGTGTCTTTTTCCTCTGCTGCTTCTTCATCAGTACTTAAGTCCCATGCCTTTAAGCAATATTGTGCCACAACTTTTCCGACTTTACCCCTCATCTCTGTTTTAGCTTTATATCATTTCCATCTCTCCCTGCTCCACTTGGATATGTTTGTATCAAGTAAGGCACAGGAAGTACCAAGCACCATCAGCTACAAGGATTGCAAGGGGAGCAGGGAAGGCAGAAAATAAGTCCAAAGGCACATGGGACAAAAAGTCCAGAAGTGCCCAAGAATATTTTTAGACATTTCCAATATGGAATGCCGAGCCTGTGTTGATTATGGCTGGCTGTCCACAGTGCAAGTCCCCCACTATTTCCTTAAAGCCTTCTTTATCCTGTAGGGCATAGCAAGAGACTCTACGCTGCAGGGTGAACTTGCACTGTGACATGGTGTTGGTGCCAGCACCACTCCAGTTTGGACACTCCAAGATGGCTGGTCCATTTAATTTGGATGTGAGGAAAAATTTGGCATCAATTCATGGTATCAATCTGTGGTCCAGAAGAACAGAACTCCCAAGTTCAAGTGGAGTGAATTAGACTGCTGTCCTTGCTCTCCTGCTCTGCAGGATGTGGATTTCTGAATTTTAACCCGAAATAAGCATGCATGAGTGAATGCCATGATGTAAACGACAGGAACAGATTGAGTCCCTCCATGGTCTCAAGACATAGTGAGGGTAGGAGGCAGGCCAAAGCCAAAGCACATTTAAGCCACTGTCCCATACAGTATTTTTCTTGCCAGCTCTGAGTCACACCTTTTTTCCACCCTGGTACATTTGGTACTCAGGGACATGGAACAAGAGGCAAGTTATGATTCTCAGACAGAAGTGACACAGAAACTCTGTGAGACAGCAACAGAGGAAGGTGGAAGTAGGAATATACAACCAGATATCAGGTAAAGCTGATACTACACATTATTACAAGATATTTTCATAGACAGAAGGTGTCAATTGCTGTAAAGTCAGTATAAATTAAATTACTAATGAGAGAAAATCCAAATAATTCAAAAAACATCACTGCTGAATATTTGTTTAATTGATTTAAGGTAAAAAACAACTAAAAATATGAAGCAAGCTATAATCTTGAGTACCAGAAACTAAAGGAAACAAAGGAAAATGAAAGTTATTTAAAAACTGTCAGAAAAGAATGCAGATTTTTTCTTGAAATTGCTGCAAATAATCATTAAAGACCTAAATTTCTGCTTGGCTGATAATCTGTCTTGCATAAATACTCTAGAAGGGCCCTAGGGTATTACCTGCTTATCACAAAATAAAAAATAGTTGCTTATAGACAAACATCTGAAGTTTATTGGAAAGGGCAATGTAACTTTTCAAGAGTTGCATATTTGCTTTTGCATGTGTAAATTAACAACAAGAAACGTCTTTGCAAGTACACCCTTTCTTAACAGAGAAATCCACAATGAGAACATTTTTAATAAATGTATTTCACATTACCATAATGGTATTTGTCTAGCAATACCTTGGGAATTATAGTTAGATTTAGCATTAATTAATTTGGTGCAATTTTCATGTATTGACATATTTTACATCCTCTGATGGATCTGAATTTCCACAGGATAATGGAAAACTTTTCTGTGCATGAATTTTCAAAATGCCTTTCAAATACAACAAAGCACACAACAAAGAAAAGCAATCTCATGTGAACATCAGCATGCAAAATGGAATTCCTAGTTCATGAGCTGCACCTATGTTTCCTGACTAGTAATGCAAAATCTTAAAATAAATTGAATGTGACGATAGCCAGATCCTCGCCTCACAGTTGCAGCATGTCATTAAGAGCTAGGTTTTAAAGTTCATGTCCTGTAAAAAAGCTGCCTGGAAATAAAGGAAATTAAGGTAATGATCACTTTTTAAGAAGTCAGAGTGAAACCAGTACAATGAACAACTTTTGAAGCTTGGCAGTTTTGCACAGCTAACACCAATAGAAATATCTTAGGTTTAGCTATCAAAGAGGGAAATGCATTGATTCAGCCACACAGGAGGTAAAAGTTAGCAGTAAGGAGAAGAAATTAGGCAATGGAAAATAAATATAAATATCAGAGATAAAGAGCTGACTGTGAAGACTCTAAGAATAAGCTGCCAAATTGCCACAAGCAACACATCAGCAAAGACAAAATATCACAGGCAAATATGTTTCAATGCTTGGCAGCAGGGGTGGCTTATCCCTCTTTTTAAATGTGACAAATTCCAGACCTGAGTCTGCAGCAATTTACCCTTTCATTTTTAAACCATGTTTCCCTTACTGCTCACGGCTTTTGCAGCTTGGGACAAACAGCAGCAAGTGGGACAAGGAAGAGTTTCCTGCTAGAGGCAAAGTGCTGATGTCCATGCTGCAGAGTACAAGGAGAAAAGCCTGCTGTTTTGGAGTTTATTTATTTTACTATTGAAGACAAACTACCTTTTCATGCTTGTCCACAGAAAGGGAAAACAGATGAGAGAGTGAAGCTGAGCAAGCCCCTGTTTAGACATGCCCTTGTGGAAAGTGTTTCATAAGGGCGGTTACAATCAGTAACCAGAGGCACACCGTCACTTTATGTGGATAAAAGACAGGGAGGTTTTGAGGGAAAATCTCATTTTCTCTTTGTTGCCATGACAGCCTTATGAAAAATATAGCAAAGGATAACACAACCAACAAACCAGGGATGGGAAATTCCAGTGAAGTGAGGCTATTGTTTGATAGACTAGCTCAGTAATTCAGTAAGAACCACTGTCTCCAAAAATTATGCATACATTGACCATCGTTAGAAAGAAAAGCATCAGAGAGAAATTCTGCATGCTCCAGTTCAGTGTCCATGGAAAACTGAGAGAGAGGGATTAGAAGCAAGGCTTTTTGAGGCAGTCTTCCTCTTCTTGACCACAGAAGTTTTCAGAGTTCTTCTTGGATGTATCATTCTGTCACCTTGACTAGATTTCTGTCTGATTTTTCACATTTTAACACCCGTAGTGCTAGATAGACTTTACCCTCACTCAAAATTACCAGCTATTAGGAGCCAATTTTTTAGTGCTCAAAACAAGAACCCAACAGAAGGTCAAATACTTTACTCTCTACACGAAATCAGTGTAGAGAAGCAGCTACTTAGAAAGTAGGACACAAGAAAACATCTATGTTTACAGTACTTAGACAGAGTGGGACCTTCATCCTACTGCCAGATTGAAGGTCTTCTGCCACCTGACTTCCAGCTGCACTTTATATTTGATAAAGGTCATAGCATCTAAAGCTTTAATTCACGTTTAAGTGAGCCCAGGCCTACCCAGCCCAGGAACCAAGCCAGTGGCACATATCCAGGAGGAGAGGTAAGGGACACTCCTTCCCTTCCCAGGGCTCTCTTTGAATCCTACAGGGTGAAGGTGGAAATTGAACCTGCTGGGACTCTACCTGTAGCCTAGTAGCTTGATATCTCGCCATAGTAGTCAAAAGAAGCAGCAACAACTGGTATCATCCTGAGGGAAGACCGTGAGTTCACATCATTCCCTAAAGAAGGATATCTTCAGATCAGTCAGACCTGTAGCTACCACTTTGGCTGAAGGGCTTCCTTGAAACTTTAGGTCAGACTTTTGAGCTCCAGACAAATATACACTTTCAAGCAAGTTTTCTGACAGAATGCCATTTTCCAGACATTTTGCAATGAGAGAACATCTACTGGACATGCTGCTATATTGACTCTTTTCCTAACACATCTTAATCAGCATCTGTAAAACTCACAATGATGGACCAGAGAAGGATCCTTGCTCCATGTAATGCTTTGTGAATCAGAATGACCACGACCACCCAGCACTCAGGTAACCTTCATGTCCCACCCCTCTGACACTCAGAAAAAATTGTTCCTCTTTGTGGATGCCTTTACAGCACAGAATATCTGAAACTTTGCAACTTCAGCCAAACTGAGTGGTCTTGCTACAGCATGAAGTTAAAATTTTGTTGAGCTCGTCATGGGGAGTAGCACAAAGGTAGTTCTGGAGAGGTAAAGCTGTAATACTTGGGTAAGGTTATATCTCACACCTGCTGCTTCTGGAAAAGGTTGCTTGGAGCATGTCATCCTCAGCTGCAACATCTTACCATTGTCTTGGAGAGAACTCTGTGGCATTGTCTGTAACAGAGACATGAAGGAATGCAACATGAAATGCTGTCAGCCCCCTTGTGTGCAGCCCAGGACCAGTGAACACACTTTGCTGGATTTTGCTCCTAGGATTCGGTGTGGTGAAGTTAGATGGCACAGCACATGGCTTGCAGCCAAAGCTGTCTTTCACATCCCTTGCAGCCCTGCAGCCACTCTGCATCCTAGTGGGACAATACCCAGGAACTTTGAGAAACACAGCACTATTGGTAGTGTACTTCCATAGGCTGATTGTGCAAGCTTCTGGCAACTAGATGTTACAGATCAAAGCCTGTAAATAATTGAGACAAGAGGTATTACTTTTGCTTATGTGCTTAAAGCTGCTGCAAACACCTGATCTTTTTTTCAATTCCCATTAATCTGCCAGTTACAAGAGACCTAAAGTCTAGAGCTCATGGAGAACTGTGGGATTTTTCTTTGCAGTTTGGTGTCTCCTGGTAGCTGTCCAGGAGTATAGATCTCAAAGGCTAAATTAAAGGCAAGACCAGGAAACATGAAAGGGAAACTATACCCAAACAAAAGTGTCTATACCATCCCAGAAAAAAAAAGTGCATGGAAAACAACAGGAGATCACAATGGTCTTAGAAAGGAGGCTGTAAACAAGAACACCTACAGGGCTCTGTCCTGCATGAATAATAAATTCAGAAACAAAGAGGTGCTATTTGTGGGTCCAATGCACAGTCATGTACTAGAGTGTAATGCAATGTATTCTAAATTACTGAATATTTCAAATGCACCAGAAAAACCAAAACCAAGCTGATTGCACTTCCTAGAATAGTTTTCCTAATACAGTTCCTAGAAACCTAAAATTAAGAATTTGATATTCCTGTCTTACACCTCATGCATACACCTATGCCACATCCTTTTCTCCCATGCTGATTTTGCAGAAGGCCTTATATTTCTAAACCCAGGCCCTCAGTAGAAATGCATCCTTTCATCACTGAATCAGTGCTCTGTCAATGGTCTCTGTCAAAGGCAAGCGCCAAGGCAGCAGTATGAAACCTTCTCAACTTCAGATGACTAGAGAAGTCAGAGGCCTTTGTTCTGCCATGAAAGCTAGTCTGTCCTGCTCCTAGGGACTTTGTTCTTCTGCATGCGGGATAAATGAGCTGAAAAAACTATCTCTTCATGTAGCCCATTCTTCAAGTACATTCCATCTGATTTCACTCAGCTATCCTTGTACTGAACACAATAACCTGGTTTTGGCTACAGCATACCTTCTAGAAAGACTTCCAGTTCTAATTTGCAAACACAAACGAAAAATTAGCTGCTTCCAAGGCTAGTTCCTTCCCAGTGATGAATCACCCTCCCTGTTAAAAGTGTATATCTTACATCTCTTCTGAGTTTTAATTGAAATTCTCATGTGAAAGTTACTTCTGGCTCCAGTATCATTAAGCCAATGAATCACCTTAGCTCTGATCCAGGGTGACAGTTCCTACACATAACAACAAAATCCATAGCCTTATGAAATACAGAAAGCTAAATGGACAAATGCTATCAAATCTACTGGTACATGAATGCCTGCATGCTGCACAGAGCTATCAGCATTCTGGGGACAGACAAATATCAGTTAGAATATTTATTTCATCTAGTATCAGGATCAAATATTCAGGAAAGCAAATGCTAGTAGAGTTCAAACCCAAATAGAGAATTTCCTGCAAGAAATCAGCAGACTCTACAGGAAAAGAGACCAAGACTATATCACATTTATGTCTGCACTTCAGGCTGATGCTGTGAGGACAGAATGATCTAATCAGATGTCTTTTTATCTCAGATGGTTTGAGAACTGTATTGGAAACTACCCAACCCTTTCACAGAATACTTGACTTGAACACTGAGTTCATCTTCCTCATGTGCCTGCTCATCAATTTTCTCTGCAAACATTGAGACAGTTTACCATTATTCTATAATAAAACCTCTAGACTGGTTTCTAGGTTGGTGGAGTTAAAAATTGTCAAAAACATGTTTTTGACACAAAGCATTGACTCATAAGGGCTCTGCTTTCTTCACTTTGAAGTCGCCTGTCTAGCTCAGCTTGAAGAAAATCAGGGTTCCTGTAGTTTCCACAAGTGTGAATATAGAGAACTGCTGAATGCCACAGAAAGTAACCACATGCAAAATTGATGCCTGTAACTTCTAAAAACATTAAGCATGGGATTGTAATTAAAATCCTCCTTAAAAGAAAGTCTTGTATTGTTCCATCAAAGACACACCTTCCCATTTCTTTGTTTCAGGTTCATTTGAACGCTCTGAAATGTTCTTGCATATTCATTTTGTTCTGTGAGGCCCCACACTTTCAGAACAGTTTACATTTAAGTATCTACTTAAGCCTCACTGAAACCAATTTGCAGTAAAGTAATATTGTGAAAAACAGGGCTGCATTGCACCAACTGTAAGCAGTGCTGTTAACAGAAAATATTAATATTATTAAAGTGATAAGCTTAGGCCCCTTCATTACTGAACCTCTTCAGTTCACATACTCAGAGCACAATGCAATCAGCTTTTTTAAGAAGGGCTTTACGTGCAATGCCAGCAAGCAACACCAGCTCTGTTTACTACAGAACTGGGTTTTTCAGAAATATGTGTGCATGCTTTGTAATGGCTTCCTAAGTGGAAGGACCAGTGCAGACATGTTCCAGGAGCAATGTATGATTAGATTCTGTTACTCACAAGTAACTGTGAATGAATTAAAGGCAATTGTATACTCTAATTGTGCACAAATTTGTTCAGTTCCATTTCTGAGGACCAGGTCCACTAAAATAATCCAGCACTTCAGCCATGGCTTATAACCACAGCAGTAATCAGGAGTGCATTTCTCTTAAACCAAATCTTCCTGCACTGAAGTCCCTTAGGTGCTGCTTCTCTTTGCAGTGGCCATGGCATGAACAGAAAATCTCTGCAGAGATTGTCAAACTCAGGGAGTATATCTGAGTCACTGAAAGAGCACAAAATGATTAAATTATGCTTCCAGTACAAAGACTAGGGAAGGGACCCATGGGACTGATTTGCAGCAAGGCACCAGGCTGTTCCTCGTCTGGTGGAAAAAGCTTGAGTCCCATCAACTAATACATGTTACAAACTGAGATTCAAGTCTAGGTGCTTAGGAAAGTTCAAGATGACTGCATGTATGACAACATTTTAGAGATGCATATAATAATGAGCCTAGAATGCAGTTTATGTACTGTCACAGAACTTAGTCTTGTATCTGTGATAGGTTTTTTCCCTTCACAACTCCGGGTAGCACCTTGTTACCGTCTAACATACTGTTATTGTTGAAAGTGAGGGACTCTAAGATGTGTGAAAATCTCACAACTTGATGAAGCAAGAGCTATAAATGAAGATTTCTTTAGTCCTTAAATTAGTTGGAAAAGCAGTTTTATAACAGGTTGACTTAAGGGAACGAGAATTTAGCCACTAATGTCAAAAAAGTTGAACCAACAATCTGAAGAGAAAAGTCCATCCACTCCTCTCATGGCAAGGAAAGGGTAGGCATCCTTTACAGAGATGCATGAAGTTTAACTGCAGAAAATCTCATGATGAAGAGGATATTAAAGGATGAAGGATAAAAGGTCTCCATGCCATGCATATCCAGCTGTACCCACTCTTCATCAGAGATAAGGGATGTCTATGGGACTGGTTCAAACTCCAAACACTAAATTTGAAAGACTTGAACTTAGAGTAGGTGAATGACATTAAGAATACTTCCAGTTGTGACAAAAAATCTGAATAATGGATATTTTTATCCTGGATTCCTACAAAACAAGGCTGGCATGCCTCATAGAAAGGACTTTAGACTAGAAAGAAATTAGGGGCAAAACTGGGAGTGATTTTGGTTCTCAGGAGTAACAAGTGAGGTAACAAAGAGCTTGGCAACAGCTGATGGAGTATGAGGAAGGAAACTCACACTAATAGAAACAACAGCCAAGCAGCTGATAATGCTTCTAAGAGGCTGTTTCTCTCCCCTATGGATTGCTGAGCATGGCTGATAAGAAACTGCCTCCCCATCATGCACTTACACAGGAGGCCTGGCAAACAGACCGAGCAAGGTCAAACTATTGGAACAGAATGTGAAATCAGACACTAGAAGGAATAACAGCATGTGGTAAAATAGCAGCCACATTTAGAGCAGATGTATTGAGAAAAAGCAGTGTGCAGAAAGACAGAGATGAAGCAAAAGGCAGTGGGGTGCATCAGCAAAGGAACTGAGCATTAAAGTGTAAAGGTAGAAACAATGGTATGGGCACAACTGTATCTGTCTCAATCTCACAGGGAAAAAAAATGAAAGAGGTTTTACTGGGCTGAGAATGAGGTCTGGTTGTTATAGATACTCAGGCAATGCTATTAGGATGAGAGTTTTACTAATAATCGTATTATTAATGGATACTTTCATATCCTACACAAAGGATGTAGAGTCAGTGTGATGGGTAATAGAAGGGCAAATTACTTCTAGATGGGATGGGTGGCACATTTCTCCACCAAATAGCCAATAAAACCAAGAGACTGTGGGTTACTCTTATTAGTCTTATAATTGCTGAGACCATTTTAGGAAATTTGATCATTAGAAATAAAATGCCAAAGAAGATGAGTTTTTAATAAGTGGAAGAACATGTGAAAGTAGGTCTGAAAGTTCTTCACTGAAGACAGAGCATTATTGGAAATGAAGGAAACTAATTTAGCTGTCTGATGCTGAAAAGACTGATATAGTGACTAACTGCAAATATTTCTGCTCTTCACTTAGATTTAACTGCTTCTTGGTGGAGAAGAACATAAAAAGATTCTAGTGGTATGATACAAAAAATGGAGAAATGGGTAACATTCTGATCATTATCTGAGGATTTGAATTGAAACTTAAAGAGATGGAGAGCAGCACTGTAAAGAGGGTCAGAGGAATAGGTAGTTTGTCTTGAGGGAAAAAAGGAAAGCAATTTGATTTGTGTACCCTTTCAGAGAGGAGAGTAAGAAGAATATTAAACCCAGACAAGATTGTGGAAAGATCTGTGCTAAAAAATGTAACTATATATATATATAAAAGCATTGGTTATATATATAAAAGATCAAGAAGGTCAAACAATCAATTCAAATAACTGAATATGCAGACATTTAATAATGTGCAAATAGAAAGGTCTCTTCCCTTTGGAAAAGGAAGTTATAGGACAATGGGGTTTTGATCAAGGCAGGGGTGCAAAACCTAGATAATACAGAGATAGACCAGTTGTTACATTATAGCTGCAGCAAGAGAGGAAGGATCTTCATGCTGCCTGCAATGCCACTGTCAGAACTGCTGTGCTGCTTATGAAAAACCGGGCAAACTGCATCTTCCTTTTGTCTCCTTAGTAAAACAAACAATACAGGAAATAATAACAGAGCAAACTGAAAACAACCTAAGATCAAAGGTGGAATATTCAGCCTGCATTAATGTTCCAGTATTGGACTCCATGATATTGCTTTTGGTGCAGTGCAGAGTGCTGGCTATTGGGCTGGAGCTGCCAATAATTGCATGGTATTGATTTTTATTTTAACATCTTTCTGAGTACCAGAGCTGGTTTCCCTCTTTGCTGAAGCACAGAGCTTGCCAAAATGTATGGGCTGAAGGGGAAGAGTTTGGACTTGATAAAATACCCCTTCCCTCTGCTAGCAGTGTCTTCAATGATGAAGAAGTAAAGGTTCAGCCCTGCAGAAGGTCTCCTGCACTACTGCCCACAGTGTTAGTGACTGTTACTAACATCGAAGAATTTGGCTGCAAGGACCCCTGTAGCTTGAGGAATTTATCCTCAGAGTGTTTCTAAATGAGCCTCCAACAACTGCCCTGCAGATGTTACCCCAGTGGCCTTCTTGTTTGCTAAGTGGGATACTGATAACATCACATCTGTACCTTCAAACTCTTGCTGGGAAAATGGGTGAGTATTCGAGCTGCCAGCTGCTGCTGAGCTCTGCCGCAGCTGCTCCTACTCTTCTGAGGGAAGCTCAGGTTTAAGACAAATTATCCCAAACACAGAACAAAGAAATATGTCAAAATAACATCTAGTAAACAAAAGAAGTAATCTGAAAAAGCATGAACAAAAACAGCTGTGGCAGAAACTAGAACTAGATAGTGAGAAAAACAGTGAAGGAATTGTCTACTGTCATCCCACTCCTCTTTTAAAAGCCTTAAAAATCGTTTTCCCTCAAACAAGGGAAAATCCAGACAAAGTGTAGAGGAACTGAAGTAATGATTTATACTATCCTGAGGGCTGCTAGACTATACTTTCCTGGAGCCTATCCCCTTGGATATATATCTGCAGCCATCAGCTGCACCTACATATGGAAGAGCACCTGGAAACCGGACTCCATTTCTTCTTTCCACTGTGTGTGATTTTCTTTCTGTATCCTTTTGTTTTGCCTTTTTGTTTTGCCATCTGTTTAAAAATAATCTGTGTCAGAGAACAAGGAGAGTGTCAGTACATGCTCACAGCAGCACCATAAATAGTCCATGGTTGAAGGAACTTGCCAGCTCCTGGAGTTATTGAAAGATAATTTGCTGTGCTTGGCCAATTGCAAATAAGGAGTGCATTCACTTCTTACTCTTCCCTGTAAGTTGTGGCATGTAAAGCCCCAACTCTGAAGCAAAGCATAGCTGCTATTTTTGACTACTTCCAAACTCCATATAATTATTTAAATGTTCTCTAGTTATCAGATTGACTCCTTTGTCTTAATACTAGATTATCAGCATGATTTGTGGGGAAGGAAACAAAGTTTACTTGTTGTGTGCTTCACAAGATAGCAGCTGACCCTTACATACTAAGCCTTTCTTATTTTCATCTGCTTTATACCTTGCTTCTCTCTGACAAAACAATAGAAAATAGCTAGGTTTGTCTCACTAAAACAGGACTATTTAGCATTCAAGCATTATGTTGCCACTTTGAATATTTATGGACTCAGAAGAAAAGTCCAGACAGTGGAAAATATTAGCAGCACCTATGAGAAGGATACCTTAGGCTGGTCACAGCAAGATCAGGTCTGCAAAGAGGAGGGGACTCTCCATCTCCTTCATTGACAATCCTGTAATACTTGCACTAAAACTTCTACCTGCTTCACATTTCTCTGAGCGCCAGTTTTACCCAGATATGAGCTATGGATGGCAGAAAATCATTTTTGGTGAATTGCCACTGTGTGCTACAGCCCTAACGTTCCACAGAAGAGCCCTGAAGTCCTCTTCAGCAACAAGCATGCCAAAATTATGTGGCTAACTATAACATCTGGCACCAGTGAATGACTAATGCTGCTTCCGTGGCAGTGAAATACCAAGAGGCTATTCATTTGGATCATTACTTTTTAAGCTCCAACAGTCCAAATAAGTTTTGTTTTTAAGCCAAAACAGAGGGCAGTTTGTGACAGCTGGAAGAGCAAGTGGCCAGTGATCAATTATTTTAAAGGAACATGGTTAATTCTCTCCTGTCACACGTGAAAGCTATTTCAAAATCAAACAAAGAGTCTAATTTGGAGAAATTGCATTATCCTCCAAGCTCTTGTACACTGAGAATTTCCTTCTCTATCTCATGTGAACTTCTCACATTCTGTGAGCAATTTCTGTAACATGGTTCTT
>VWYI01048874.1:5600-39156 GCA_013399455.1 Anthoscopus minutus | reverse complement strand
GTATGAAATAAAGTTATTAAAATGACTAATATTTTAAATTTATGACAAGTATTAATTATTACTTAACAATTATTAAATTATTACTAATTAAATAAGAGTTGATTGATTAATTAATACTTGATAAATGTATAATTAAATAAATATATTTTTAAGTGATATATAGGGGAGAGGATGAATGAGCCTATTGGGAAAACTCAGGGGAGGAGAACAAGGAGGTATTTACAAGATATAAACCAATAAAGGATTACAATGAGAGGGAAAAGGTTGCATAAACCAATGAGGACTGAATAACAGGGGATGGACAGGGAACATTGGGAAACAAGGGGCAGTTTCCAGAGTGTATTGGGAGCTGGGATAGGAGGGTACACCTGGCATAAACTATTAACATAATGGGGGGGGGCACATTACAACGTTACAATACAAAATGTGATTAAATTAAATATACTAAGCAAAAAACATGCTGCAACATGGAAGCTGGGTCTGTTTAGTCTAGAGAAGAGAAAACTGAGAGGGGACTACATTAATGTATATTAAAATCTCCAAAGTAGGTGTCAGGACTCTCCAGTGGGGCCCAGTGACAGCAGAAAGACAAAGGCTGTAAAACACAAGAAATTACACCTCAAGATGAGGAAGAGCTGCTTCATGTTGAGGGTGGCAGAGCTCTGGTACAGGCTGAGAGAGGTCATGGAATCTTCCTCTCTAGAGATATTCAAAATCCACCTGGGAGGGTTCCTGTGTAACCTGCTCTACATGACTGTCTTGGCAGGGGTGTTGGAGTGGATGAAATCTAGAGGTCCCTTCCAACCCTAACAGTTCTGCGATTCTGTGGTTCTGTGAAGTGTGCAGGTGAAGAAGACTTGCAGTGAAACCTAAGAAACATCATTTTTCCCGTTCCCCAGCAAATCATAAGAAACAAGGAAGGAGAGAACTTCCAAGTAAAATACTTCCTGGTTTACAACTGGTTTTGATTTTGTTTTTTCTCTGGCAGAAATGGCTTGGAAATTTATACCAAAATTGCTTCTTACAGTCTAGCACATGTTCTCAGTATAGTCAAATAAAAAAATATAGAGAAACAAACCAAGCATGTTATTTGGAGGCAGATATGGAAGAGATGATTAGGAAGGATAATTAGGAAGCAAATGTAGTACACTTTTCCTCCAAAGGTTTATTATCTACTTAGGTCTGTACAGAATTAATTATCGATTATATATGTGTAGGCACAGCCTTTATATAACCTTATTAATATCAAGTACCTGCTTGTCATTTGTCATCACAAATGGTGTTGATCTTTCCAGGAACCCTCCAAGTTTAGTTATGAGCATCACAGACTTTTCTATGGGATCAGAGAGGATGCCCATTTCTCAGATGATAAAAAAGATTATGACTCTGCTTCTATTTGCATCCAAATCAATGCTAAGTCTAAGTATCAATATGCAGAAACCAGGCTTGTGATCACATGAAGCATCCATGGCAACTGAGAAAGGAAGACCATTTCCTGTCTACTACTCCTGTGCTTTAACTACAAATGTCCTCTTTGCTTCAAATTGTTTTTCCCTCACTTGCACAGAAAGTTACACAAAACCTTCTCTAGGTCCATGACAAAAAGTGACATCGTTCTGCTTTCCTTATATTTTGTTTATTTACTTAGCTGGTGAAATGGAGCAAGACACTGATAAATGATCTAAAACAGAGAAATGGAGGTAAAACTCCAAAAGTTCAGGCTGTTCTACAGAGAAGCTGTAGAATGTTTGCAGTTAGACAAATTGCTTCTGAGAGAAAACTGATATACTGGACTTGGTGTGCTGCAGAATTTTAATGCATTTGATCCAGTGTATTTATCAAAATGTACTCCAAAACAACATGTGAGGAATCATAATTCCTGCATCATTATGAGCTTTCTGGAGTGCCTGATACAAGATTTTATTTATTCATCTCTTCATTGAGTTAGTTCTTCATTTTTGAAGAAGCTTTTTTTTCCTGTCGTGTGGATTCAAAGATATTCATCGCCAGACACTTTCTGATGCCAATCCACCTTCACAAAGAGAAAGCTCAGTTTCATGAAGAAGTTGTACTTTTCCCTAATGATACATTTCTGGAGTTGTGCTCTCAGCTCTACATATTGCAGAGAATGTGATTATAAGACTTGTCTTTTCTCTAAGCTAAATAAATCATAACAATTGCTCCAACACTTTCCTCGTGAAATCTAAGTCAAATCTGTTTTGACTCTTTTAGGTATCTAGATTGACTAGGTCATATGTTGCTTGCAACTCAATACTCCCTTGCTTCATGGTGCTGCTCAAAAGGTAACTCAGCTTTTCTGTGTGAAAACTGAACTTGCTTACACTTGTTTTATATTAACCTAGTTTCATTACATTATTTGAAGTCACTGAATTTTTACCAAGAATGCTGAAAGCAAACTGAGCTCTGAATTCAAATTACTTATTCAATAACATATCTAAGAGTCTCTTTTAAAAAGGAGTCACATAGAAAAGATGAGAGGTGATGGGTACAAATTACTCCCGGGGTGATTCTGATTGGACACAAAAGGAAAATTTATTTCACAATGAGAACAATTGGCCATTTAGAATGATCTCTCAAGGGAAGTGCTGGATTCCCCAACAGTAGACACTTTTGTGCAGCAGTCAGATTGCAGACATTGTTCTTGAATCCCTCTTTTAGAGAGCATACAGCAGTTCAGGGTAACTAAAGGTGACAAAAATTGGTTCCACACCACCCACATATGCAATTTAGTTTATTCCACTTGAATTAGGACCTTTCTGTGTGATGTGATATCATACATGAACATATCTTAGGGGTGTTACAAACTTTTAGGCACTGTAGAGCTTCACTATGACATCTGAGGTTGAGTTCTCTATTGAAAGCAGAAACAAAAGTTGCTCTTTCCTTCCTCGCCTCTCAATTTATTAAAAGCCTAATCAGTTTAAAAAATGAGTAAAGAATTTAAAAAGTGAGAAAATGGAAAAGTATTAACACACAACTGTTAACTCAGAGTTGAGCTGGCAGAAGCTACAAAATTTTGGTCCTATTTATGATGCACTATAATAGTCTGTATTTTGATTTATATTCTAGGTTTAACAGGTAGTGGTAAGGACAAAATCTGTAACCCTTCTCAGGTGGTGGTACACCAGTTGAAAGCAGTTTGCGTAAAAATTTGCAATAATGAACTCAGAAGGTGACAGAAATAAAGAGATATGGGCAGACAGTGCCAGTCAGGCTACCATTATACCTTTTGACAAGCTAGTATATAATTTTAGCTAAAAAAATTTAGTAAGATTGAGGAAGCAGATTTCTTTCAAAAGTCTCTTGTTGACATTTAAGAAATGAAATGCTTTTACCATTCTATTTTGAAATGGATTTTCATTTACCTCATAAAAAGAAAAGGAAAAAGCACCTACATACCTGGAAAAAAACCAACCTGACAAATAACCCTGATGCTAAAAATGAGCTAAGTATCAATAATTAATAATTCTAATTTCAATCAGTGGAGAAAAATGGGGATAGGTATTACTGACACTGTATTGCTCTGCTACAGCAAAACCTACAAACCCATCAGTTAATTGCTGCTGAAAAGATTTAATGAGATTTTATAGAAATGCTCATTTAAATAGTTAGTATAAGTGAAAATTATCAGTATCACACTTTTTCAAACAGTTCATACGTGATGAACCAACAGACAATAGGATGAGTTTGAAGCTTATATTTTATTGAAACAAGACTTGCTGTTGGTGCTCAGTATGGTGTTTTATTCCTCTGCAAAGTGACTACTCAAATATGGAGGCTAAGCTGTTAGTGACTCAGGTTCAAGTAAGGTAAGTCTAAACACTTTTACCCTGTCATGAACCTAAGTGTTTCATATTTTAATTGACAACATTCACATCGTTGAGCTTTTCATTTAGACTTTGATAAAATCTGCTCAGAAAGGCAGATGGCAGGCTGTTATTTTTAATTCACAAGCAATGTTAAATATATGCCATATGTTATAGAACTTTTCAGGCACAGCCTTTTGAATGCTATCACAATAAACGTACAAAATTACATAAAAGGGAAATCTGATAGAGAACAACACCATTGCAGTTTACATTTTTGAAAAAGGAAATAAAAATGACAAGACTTCCTTCTTGCTAAAGTATGATTATTCAAATCACCCAACAATCATTGAAATATCAAAATTGGTGCAGAAGGAAAGTACCTGTAGGCTTCTGTTATCTGTTGTTATGCATCTAGGAAAGAGTCTCTGCATGAACTACATGCACTAACTGAAATGTTTCCTTGTAAAGAACACGCTATGAAGCTTTAAACTACTGTGTGTAGGCAGCTTCATGTGTAGGTTAATAATAGTAATGAAAAAAATGGGCCCAAGTAAAAATAGTTTTTAGTGTACTTAGGTCACAACTGTTGTCAAAAGAGACATTCAAGCTACAGCTTCCATAGAATGAGAGGTGTGGAAGCCATAGCAGCAAATGTAAAGCAGCTCTGAAATATTTAGTTTTCAAGAAAATATAGCTAATGGATATATGGCAGCTCACAGTCTGCCGCAGCAAGAAAAGTATGCCAGGCTCCACTTCAGCTAGTGGGAGACCCATATTTGAAAACACTGCATCCAGCATGTCCCTGAATTGCATGTGGACTTCTGGCCTGTGAGTTTTCAGGAGCAGCTCAGACAGACAAGGCAGTGTGTATAATAGCAACCTTGAATTTGATGTGATACAGGGACTGAGATATCTCCCAGGAAGAGAATAGCAACCCTGCAGGTCAAGGCTGGGGAGAATGGTGTCTTAGAAATGGTTCTGTGTGTGAGCAGGGAACGCAACCTCACAAATCTAGTGATTAGTTGTGCTTGAAACTCTCCCTGCAGAGTCCAACAACCAGCACTGGAAAGGAAGCACATTCAACAGCTCCTGTGCACCTGTGATCAGTTTGGACTAGCCTGGTGAGTGTCAGCTGGGCTGTCATGAGCAAGCATTGTTTGTTTGTCTTCTGTTTTGCATGGTAAAGTTACTACAGTCCTGAATTTTTTTCAAATGCTGAACACTGCTTGAAGCCACTGGAAGTGAAGCTTTAAAGTAATGTTATAAATGTATGTGCAGAATGCCAAGAACATTTCTATATAGTGTAGAGATTGATGAATTATTCATTATGAATTTTTCATAACACAGTTTTTGACATTTTTCTGGAATAAATTTCAATGTTTTAAAAATTATTCACAATATTACCCAATAATTCCTGAACTTTTCATTACCAATCATCAGAACACTTTCATAGGTTCTTGGATTTTTTGTAAATTACTCATCTTATTCAATGACACCTGATTAATCCAGCCACTTCTGAAATTTTTAATATCTTAGGCACAAAAACCAGTAAACCAATGAGATCTAGCTATGAAGTTTGTTAGAGAAAGTGCATAACATTTCTTTTTTAGAAATATTTCCTTTTCTAAACATTCTTATACAAGACTAGATTCACAGAGGTAAATTTGGTTATAATAGATAGGTTTCTAGAAGCTCTGGTAATATAATTTTTGAGTATTGCCATTGAGAGAACCAACTGAAGTGGTTTCTGAAGTACTGGCTGACATTCACATTTCTTAACTGGAATTGATCTAAATCTAGTTTTCAGGTAAATTTGGGATTAGTTAGTTAAACACAGTGAAGACATATGACTGCACAAGCTGAATAAGAAATAAATTAAGTCAGAATCAGAACCCATCTTCAGTGGTGTTCAGCTATAAACAGGGGGAACAAGTATATATTCAGAGCTATACAGTGGTTAGAGTCTAGAAATTGCATGTAAAGCTCTAGAGAAGAAATCTACATCTTTCTATCAGCCCTCTACTTGGTATGCACCTATGGAGAAAACCTCTACTGAAACACTACAGAGCTTTTGAGACTTTTCCAGTAAGCAAAACCAAAAAGGTAAAAAATGTCACAGCAAGCAGATCCAGTCAATGAACCTCAGGTCTGGTGGCAAGTTAGACTACATCTGCTAAAAGCACCAATCACATATAAACTCTCCTAGATGCTCTGGGCTAATTCCCATCCTTGCAACTTAAGTGGTCGGGTGAATAAAAATAAGAATTAAAAAAAAAAAAAAAAAAAGATACAACCTTTTCTTGCCCAGTTTCCATGGAAATGAAAGTGGAAAGACTGCTGGCAGTCAGTAGCTGAGTGTGAGAACTCTCGCTTGCAGATGTCAGTTCCTCACTCTTTGCTGAAAGCTGCAAGTGTTGGTTTAAAAAATCAGCTGCAAATGATATCTCCAAACTCTGTGGATTTAAAAAAAAAAGTTGATAAACTAGTCATAAAATGGGAGCATTTAAAATGTAAAAGTCTTTAAATTTCCATCCACCTGGCTGCTGCGACATATTCCTTTTATAAGCAAAAAAAGTGGTGACTACAGTTTCATTAACTATCTTCTGGATTTCCCTTTGGCTCAATAGTTTTGAGTTGATTACTTTACTGAGTATGCTGAAAGCCTTCACCACTGAAAAGAGGCACATGGTTTCTTATTGGTTTAGTAAAGCACTCATGGATTCTGTTTAGATATGGATTGCTTAGATTTGCATTAATTTAAACATAGCAGGGAAATGAATGGATCTAGTTTCAAATCAAGATGTGATTGTTTGCATATAATATCTTTCAAGATTACTAGCATATTTGAAATAAAGATTGAGAAACTTTCTCAATGTCTTGCAAGAATCACAATCCAAGTTTACAGTTTTTAAAGTAAATGGTTTAATGTAAAATAAAATAAATATTTTTCCTTCATATTACAAAAAAGACTGAATCACATGTCATTTGTATCCAATGCACATTCTCTACAGCCTACAAAAACTCAGTGCATTTATTCCACTCTGTATCTTAATGGGCAGTTTACTGTTCTTAAATACTATATGGAGAATAATGACTGTGAGGGATTTTCCAGAAGATCACAGTTTTAAAGAAAGGATGTTTTTTATGTCATACAATATTTATTATAGTAATGCATAATTTTCCCTGGAATGACTGTGGGCTAAATGAGTAAGCAACTAACTCATTCACAAACAGCATCATTAGGAGCTGAGGAAAATAAGCAGCTGATCTTGCTTGTTCTGTACACTGAAGCCTTGAGACTAGTTTTCCCTTTCTTCCTTACACATTAATTCAGTTTTTGTGGCTGCTGTGGCAGATTGAATATTTTGTATTCTCATCTCATTAATCAGGTGTGTGTTACTGACGAAACTATAAATACATGCTTAGGAGACGTAGACAGTCTAATCCATAGGAAACCAGCTGTAGCACCATGAGGCTGCAATAGAGCCAAGACCTTGGTAATATACTCCAAGTAGTGTAAGGCATCTGTGAGGGAAGCAGTATCACTTATGCAAGGAACAAGATTATCACTTAAACCATGTCAATGTAAGAGAATAGAAAACAATACTGTAGTAAATCTTCTGATTGTATGGGAATGAGTGGAGCAGTATAATACACAAAATCTCTCAGTCTCTGCTTTATAGTCTGACTCAGAGAAGCTATTGTTTTAATTCCTGAACTGATGCAATACACAATTAAAATTTTTTATTTTTCTCATTTTAAATTATAAAAGAAAAACAGAAGAAACTTTTCTATAAGCTTTTCTTTCACTCCCCTTTATAGCTGTACTGACTTCAACCTACTAAGATTAATCAACAATTACCCAGAAAAGAGATTTAGTTAAATCATTGTATACATATTTGGTTGTAAGCTTATGTACACAGAAGCACTAGAAATGAGAATTAAACCACTGCAGCAGAGCTTCACTAGTGGGGTTCTGCAGGGCTCCGTCCTACAACTTAAAAAAACCAACTTGGATGCAGAACTGGAAGTTTACCGTTTACTGATGACACTAAATTAGGAGGAACTGCCACTCCTTCAAAGGCAGAGAGGCCCTGCAGAGAGACCTCAACAAATTACAGGCCTGGACAATCACTAACCATATAAGGTTTAACAAAGACAAATACTGGATTCTGTACCTGGGATGAGGAAACCCTGGATGCGTGTATAGACTGGGAAATGAGAGGATGGAAAGGGACCTGGGGGTCCTGGTCTCTGGCAAGTTGAACATGAGCCAGCAGTGCCCTGGCAGCCAGGAGGGCCAAGCGTGTCCTGGGGGGCATCAGGGACAGCATCTCCAGCTGGGCAAGGGAGGGAATTGTCCTGCTCTGCTCTGGGCTGGGGCAGCCTCAGCTCCTGTGCTGGGGGCAGTTTTTAAAACAGGCCTTAACCTGTTAGACAGCAGCCAAAGAGGAGCCAGGAAAATGGTGAAATAATCTGCAGAGGAAATATTTTGAAGAGTGGATGAGACCAATTGGTTTTTCCAGGAGAAGAGGATAGTGAGGGGAGACCTCATTATGGTCTTCAGCATTCTCATGAAGGGAAATGGAGAGGCAGGCTTCACTTGAGTGAAGAGCATGAAGCTAAGTCTGGGGAGATTTAGGCTGGATATCAGGAAAAAGCTTTTCCCTCAGAGGGTTGTTGAGCACTGGAACAACATCCCCAGGGACGTGGTCACAGCACCAAGCTTGGCTGAATTCAAGAAGTGTTTGTATGGTGTACTACAGCTGCAGGACCATGTCCAGAGAGGTTACAGCTGCTGGTGACTGGCATAAGAAATTCAGCGGGATGGGTCTGTGCTTGGTTCAACTCAGGAACTTATTTATTGCAGTACACTAATTTAGATTAATCCAGAAACAGAGACCCCGAACAGGGGCTGGGTGGTGGATTTTGTAGAAGAAGAGTGGAGTTTTACTTTTCCCGGGCTTAGAGGACACATCCCCCAAGGCAGAGGGGTGGAGTCCACTCTTCCTGGAACTCCCACACCTCTCACTTCAACAATGTCTGTCTAAAAATCAAATCCCTGCCTCTTTTGGCAGGGGCAAACCACATGTTTGGACAATGCTCTCAGCCACATGCTGTGATTCTTCTGACAGGGCCAGGAGTTGAACTTGATGGGTCTGTTCCAACTCAGAATATTCTGCCATTCCTGACACACTCTGCCTGCAAAAGAATGCTCTGAGGGCATAGAGGACAGCATGCTATTTTTTGCTGGTTTTTTTTCATAAACATCAAGACAGCAGGCATTTAGAAGATATTTTGCTATGTCTGAACTTCCAGTGAGAGGGATGAAACAGCTAAGTGGTCTAACTAGTCAGGAGTGACATATAGACTGTAGTCAAAAAGCAATTTCCAAAAAGGAGCCAAAGATCATCTTTTTTTTCACCATACACTACGTCATAGATACCAGTCCTCTACCCAGGTCTTGCTATCACTGTATGTCTGTTTTCATCCTTTTTATTTGTTATAGCTTCTAGTCCATTCCCTTGAAACAAACATTCTTTTAGGTGATGCATATGATGTGATGGGTCAACGCATCTGCTTCTGCTAGAGTTTGTAGGGATGGGTGCAGTTAACAAGTGTGGACCACACTGACTTTTTTAAACTGTGTTTTCTTACAACAAAGATGAAGCTCGCCTTGCCTGGGTAGCTGAGCTATGTCATTGTCCATAGTAAGACTAGTCACTGTAAGTGATTCAGGCATTTGTTTCTTTCCTGAAGCTTACTGAAACTGTCTTTACTCTTGAAGGTCAGCGTTTCCAACTAAAATGTTTTATTTAATCTCTTTTCAGACTGTCTTCTAAGCCATTTGTAGCTCTTCCTCATTGTCCTTTCTCCTCTAGGCCCTTTGCATTCCTTGTTTCCTCATACTTTTTTTAGCAGAAATGTTCCATTGATACTGTGGTGATTTTTTGCCTTTTATATACGTTTTATACATTCTCTGTATGCTTAGCTTACATATTTGTGGCCTGATACTGTAACTTAGTTCTGGTATTTCCCCAGGCAGGAGGACAAAATCTTCTAAAAGCCTCCTTGTTGAAGGCCTGAAATCTTATGCTATCTTGGTTCTCCATAGGAACCAATGTTGGAACCAGCTTTCTAGGACATACTTTTATAAACAGGATACAAGCCTCACCTGAAGGGGAGAGGCATTAGAAGTTGCCAGAATGGGAGGGGCATTACTTTATCTATTAAGCTTCCCGCTGGGGAATCTTTGTCAGATATGCTAATTTGCAAAGTCTGTAAAAATTGTATATGCTCTAAAAATATGTATATCTCATGTGCTGCTTTTTTGGTGTTTTCCACCTTGTCAAGTAGTGCACTATAAGGATCATAATTAAATGAGGTAAAACCTTTTTTTATTCCCTTAACCGTGTCTGGCTCATGGTTCTAGGACCAGAGGAAAAGGTATCACCATAACTGAAAACTTAGGTTGAGATACCCTTCTCTCAGCTGATTTTTAGCAGGCTTTTCACAACCTGAATGCAGCATTCAGGAAACTAAGGAAATAATGTAGTCTGTTCCCATGCTGTGAGGTTTGAAGTGATTTTTTGCTGACTAGCTCCCAGTCTCAGACTTATACTGTACAATTTTTCTTATTTAACTAAACATGGCTTTTGAGTGAGACTGCAACAGGAGACTCTACAGGGGGAGAGGACATGCCTAACTCTCACACATTTACCTTTGACTTGGTGTGACCAGGGAGCTGATACAGCATGGCTTGTTATCAGATGTCACAGATTTCCAGAGCTTTTCTCATCCTTTTTATGGTTTTCCAATTTTCCTGGCTCTCCTGTTTCCTTTAGTATAATCAATTATTTGCAGAGGTAGTATTGCCAGCCAGTGATACTGACTGTTGGCTGGTGTAAATTAATTTACATCATTAGTCTGATGCTTAGTACTCTGTTGCCCTCAGAGTGCTGATATTAAACAGTGAGATCACAAAATGAGCCGAACCTCATTGCAACAAAGTAGTGACTTCCTAAGAACATGATTTCCTTCTCTGTACATAAACTTATAGCTCACTTTGACCATGACCTACATCTAATTTGAGAGTCAGTAAAGATTAAGTATATGTTGCAAACCAAATTTTTAAGGTACTTACGTGATACATTGGCCAATTTAAGCTTTAAATTAATTTCTTACTGCTCCTGTGTGCCAATATGACAGAAACCCTTAAAGAATGTGTTGATGGGTGACAAAGAATTGATATTCACCAAGCATCTGAGTTTAGGAAAGATCACAACACCAAGAGCTATGTATAAAACATTGCAAAGTAGCATCACATTACTGACAGATCAAAACTTTCAGCTTAAGTGGGTACAACCATTTATGCTTCTATGCCCTTCCATACTGTCCCTTGCTCAACTTTTTATTTATATGAAATATTTCATACAGCTGTAAAGTAATGGGCTCTTCCATGATCAGACTGGTTATCTACATGCTAGTACAGCAGGAGAATGAGTTGATCTGCAGTTGCTTGATAGTATCTATATGCAAGTAATAAATATTGGGCTGTTGTTTCATATGTCAACAATACAATAGTTCTTTTTTCTTTTTAATCCAGCAACATATACACTAATCAGGTGCTTTGTCATTTTTTTCTGACCTGAAAACCTTCCCCATTCTTCTGCTTCTCATTCATCATTCCTAAGCACAAAGACCCACAAAACACTGAGATCAAAAGATGATTTCCATTAACTTCAGTTGACTTTCAATAGAACTAAGAAAAAAAATTATCACAAGTATGTCATAAACTAGTATATATTTAAATTTTAATAGAGATGGGAAGAAATGTTGCTTTTATTCATGTTCCATAACCCCTAAATCCCTGAGAAAATTGAAAACATTTTCCCTGCTCTTTCTTTCATGAGGGCTGTGGAGGAAAAGAAAGAGACAGAAAGATTCTTTTGAAATGCGCATCTGAAATCTTGGAGCCCATTACCAAGTCATTAGTGAACACAAGCCTCTGTGATGAAAATTTGCTTAAAAATTGTTAATCTGAACTCAGGAGCTATTTGCTCCACAGCAGCAAACACTGTCAATTTGACCTGATTGGTGATGCACATTCCTAGGTGTATTAGTTTTACTGTTTTCTTCCGACTAGTTATATCTAATTCCTCACATGATTCAGGCTTGTCTAAGTTTTGGAAGTACCCTAGCTCCATTTTATCAAGAGAGGAACTTTAAAATATCTGTGCCCTCTATCTAGAAGACTTCCTCAGTCAAATGCTCCATTACAAGCCTGCCACTGTAGCTCATGACTGTGATCAAATGTCCCAGCAGAAACTTCTTTAGGCAGGCAGGATCAAAACTACATCTCCTGAGCCAATGCACTCAACCAGATTTCATACTGACCTTCCCCCAGGAAACAGAGAACTTTTCTCGTAATTTGCATACAGCTGCAAAGTGTCACTCAGTGCAGTCTTGAAGTTTCCCCCATCAGCTCCTTGCAGCATTTTAATCAATAACTTCTAATGGCAAATCACAACAGTGAGAAAGGCCACCCTGCTAAGCGTAGGAATATCATAAAAATTAAGAAATAAACAAGAAATGTCACAAGCTTTCCAGTGAATGTTCCACGACATACTGTTTGTGTTAGACCGCTAATCAGTCTTGATTCTACGATAAATTTAAATACTAATCCCTTCTGAATAGGGATTAAGCTTCAGCGTGTAGAGGAGGGATTCATTAGAATTCATCTCATCAAGACACAGCTTGAAAAAAGTTGCGCAGCACTTTGTACCTCAGACCTTTCAGTGCTGACAACCAATTGCCAAACTACCACTGAGTGGCTAAAATCAACAAACTGTAACTTATGAATGCCCATATTTTCTCAGTCAGAAACTGATGATGTGTTGTGTTGTTTTTCTGGAGAGGACTATCTTTAAGCAAAATGCTTTCTGGTTAGTTACACTAGACAAACCATCTAACAGTCCTGAAAAAGATGACAATAAGTAAGGGAAATTCAGTGGAGATCACGTTGACAGAGTATGAGCATGAATGTTTTGAGGCCCCATCTGTTGATTTATGTATCATTGGCCCACTAATTTCACTATTGTGCAGGCTCACAATAGTGAAATTACTTCATTGATTCAGCATGAATCAGACTATGTATTAATGCATTGCTGGAATGCCCTTTCCCAGGAAACATACACACTCTGGAATAGCTTTGACCTTCTCCAAACCGTATCCATGCAAAGGCAATGGTGGCTAATGCAAGATGTGGTGCGTGCTTAAAAGCAGTTTCTATTTTTTTAGCTACAGGGTAGAATCAATGAGTGTTTTGCCCACAAAATTAGTAGGGCAAACTCTCCAAACTTTTAGGACTCTTTTCTCAGTGTCAACTAAATTGGCACATCTTTGATGAACACATGAGATTTACAGATCACATAAGATGAATATATTTGGAGTAGCCCATGATACACTCTGCTGCTGCAGGGAGAAATGTCCACAGGCACTCTTAACTAAAATGCTTTGTTTACAGCAAATTGTGCATGGCTATGCAGCATTTACAGTTCTGCATGCTCTACAAGTGCAGTATAGCCACACTCAGGGTCTCTCTCATAAATAACTCCCTTTTTCTCTCTGTCTGCTTTACCCCAGCAAAACAGTAGATGAAGAACGAAGGGCAGAACAAAAGCAACCTTGAGATAGGCCATTATTCACAAGTTTCAGCTTGTAGGGAGCACTGCACAGTCCGAGTCTCATCTGCTATAAGCAGCGGAAGTGTTAGCTAATTAATTTGAAATGTGGGTAAAAAAATCAAACAAGAATTCAGACGTAGAATCCTAACACTGTCACACCAGCTGGTGTTGACCACTTTTGCAGGGACTGCAAGCTTCAAAATCAATGTGCTGATCTCACTGACCCTGTAATGGAGTTGCTTCATCTGGAACACAGATATTGACCGATTTGGGATTTGTAGCTTTGACACACTCTTCAGTATATTCCCTTCTTTTGAAGACAACTTCAACCTTAAAGTGTTCATTCAAAGAGAAAAAAGCAGACATACAGTATCCACATATGTGTGGGAAAAAGAGGAAACATTACATTCTATGAAAATTTCCATCCACATTACTGTAAAGCTGTTCAGAAGTACTGGTACCAAGCACCATGACATGGCTGATGCTAAAGTAAATGTTATTACTAGACAGTAACTTTCATAATTTTAGTTAGATTCCTGTGAAAACCCGAAGCTTTTGCATACAATGTACTGGTATTAAATTTTGGCTTTTTCAGTCAAATATCATTTATTGTCCCAAATAATTATACTTGCATTGTCTATTTTCCTTTTCTATGACTCATGACAGAAAAACAGATTCTCTTTGAGGTTGGCTAGACAGTGTCATTCAAAATGAAATGTACAGCAATATCAAATGTTAAAAAAACCCACAAAAATTACAAAAGTGCACATATTAAAACCGAGACTAGTTGCACCTAGGTATCCTGGGATTATTGAACACAAATAGAGACTCTATGCTTTGAGTGTCCAAGCAAGAATATTTACCCAATACCATCCCTATATCTGGATGCTGCATACAATTTTTAAAATAATTCCGTCAAATGTTATGACGTCATTTCTGCTTCAATGTACTGAAGACTTTTTCTCACAAATTCTTAAAACAGAAAGTCTAAAAAGTCCCTACTTTGATCTTAAAAGGAAACTTATTATTTTTTTAAAAAATGGTGATTTAACATGAAAATCTCTCTCACAAAGCTTGCAGTATTTACTTACTGCACTGGATTCACCTTCCAGAGTGCTAAACCTAACACTACCTTTTCAAAGAAAAAGCAGCTACAAAATTGCAAAGGCCCTTAAATACTACCTGTTCTGGACAATGAACTGGCACATTCTCTACCCTACAGATTCAGTGACAATAAGTGCCCAGCTGAGGGCACGGAAGACCAGGAAGGTGTGCTAGCTGGCAAGTGCAGGGTGAAGGATCTGCTCTGTCTTAGCAGTGAAATCTGACCGTGATTGACTTGTCAAATATTGTCACAGGTAAGCTCTGAATTTGGACTTTGTGGTCAATTCAAATATTGGCTGATCACATAAGAGACAGACAAGAACAGTAATTTCTTCTGCAGTAAAGTCAAGCTTTCTCTTGTTGTTGGAGACGAATTCTAAAAAAATTTCATGCTCATTGTATTTTCCTTCTGTTTTTCCTGTTGCCATCATACAGTCCTAGAGTCTCTCAGAAAGCACACACATGAAATCATGTATGCTGTGTAAGTTTTACACTTGAAATTTGATGAATCTGTTAGACTACATTGAACAGAGTGTCGTAATTAAGTGGCGTAATAGGAAGGTGAAATTTAATGTACAAAAGTGAACTTTCAACAGACACTTATTTGGTAAGAAATTGATTCAAAAGGGGAGTTACGTAGCCAGCATTTCCTAGTGGAATATGCTTCAAGGTATATCTGAAATCTTACATTATCCTACATTAGCATAGTGAAAAAAAACTCTGTAAGATTATCCAGCCTTTCTCTGTGCTAATACAAGATGACAATATTATTGAGAACCTTGCCAGTTCAATATTAAATTATTTACATGTTGAAAATTCTCTTATACTCTTGGGAGACTTGCAATCCACCAGATGTCTCTTCCAGAGTAGTGTTCCTGATCCTGATCCTTCTCCCAGCTTTATCTTAATACCCTTAAATTAGCGATGTGAGAAACAACCTCAGTTCTGTGACAGTAGTTATAATATCAATTTGTCATAAATGGTTTGGAGTTTTTTATCATTTGGCACTAATTCTGTCAAGCTAGATACAAGCAGCTTGTCGATTCTCCCTTGTAATCCTCCTCTTTTTGTTCTGATGTTCTTCAAGTTCTTTTCAAAATACCCTTCATATATATAGCAAGTAAGTCTCCCAAAGTGCCTGTAACTAGAGATCTATAGCCACTGTAAGGTATTTAGGATTATTTTCTCTATGAATATTTCTGTATGTGTAGGTCAAAATATATCAATTTTTGGCAGTGTGTTTTCCAGGTTAAAGCATGGCTAAAAGCATCTAAAGCATCTAATCTGTTTTGGAACGGTCAAGGTGTTCTATCTCACTGCTAAATTAACTTGGAATTAAAACATGTGAAAGTAGTTAGTAGCACTCAGAAAAGCAGCAGATCACTGAGGTGGCTGTAGTCCTTAGGAAAACCTTTTGTTTTCCATCTTATGGTAGAAATCTGAAAAGAAACTCTGCAACACCCTAGATTTTCTGTCCACACATGAATATTACTTGTTTTGTCTTTTCTTCCTTGAACAATCCCTGCTGGGCTGTACTGTACTGGCCATCTCCCTGGAAGAGAAGTCTATTAAGCCATTCTTTGCTACCAGCAACATAACAACTCTCCTAGTTCAGATAAATGCTCCATACAGACAAGCACCACAGCTATTACTAAAAAGGGTTTGAGACAGAAAAGGGAAACTATGTGCCGTGGTGCTGAGGTGAGGTAAGAGTTTCACTCTTTTCTAGCTCTGTTCCCCTTCTTGCGACTAACACACACCACTTTCTCTGCAGGGACTGAGGATCCTGATCACACTAGGAAATGGATTGGTACTGCGCCCAGCTGTAAGCATTTACCATGAGTAAGTATCCAAAGAGGGATAATCTCCAGCTGGGTGGAACATGTCTGAGGGCAGGACAGGCACTAGAGTTGCAACTCAGCATCTGCAGTGTGCCATTCCTAATAGTGGCCTGAACCATCTCTGGGTGAAAGTCACAGCCCCTCTGGCATGTGCTTTGCCCAGTATACAGGTAATGCTGTTGCCCAGGGAAACGGAGCTGCAAAGCAAAATCTGAACAACTCTAGTCTGAAGAACATCAAAGTCAAAAGTGTAAGTGCCTGAAGTGGAGACTTGGAAAAGAATAAGACATTTTTAATATAGATGTTTCCTTGATATTTTACCTGTTTAACAGATCTCAAAGGGTGCATTTTCCAAGTATTTGTCTACTCTCTGTGAAACCCATGTATACTTCTTGTATTCACAATACTCTTTCACAAGTTTACTGCCCAACCTGGAAAGGTTTATGCTCAAATCTGCATGTTTTACAGTAGATTATCATACAGCTGAAATTGCCGACAGCAATTAAGTTTATTACTGCTCTTTCATGATTGGTTTGTAAATGCTTCTGAATTTGCCACATGTTAGCAATTCAGTCTGAAGTGTTTAATTTATTTTTCTTTTTCTTTTTTTTTTTTAATTATATTAAAGAAAAAGTCATGCTTCTTCAGCAAGATTTGTCAAAGGACAAGTACATGTCTTCACTCAAGTTAAGAACAGACTGTCAGCTATGGAAAAAAACAAACCATATGGGAATTCCATCTTTAATACTGGGCCAAGAAAGATGGAAGGGAAAGAGGGAAGTATGCACTTTGTGCCAGAGTCTCACATTTTTCAGGACATGAGGAAAACATGCTTTCACATACAGTGAAAGCGCAACATATTAAAAAAATATCTTCTTGAAGACAGTAGAGAGTTTGCATCTAAGTCATAAGTGTTGAAGGAATCTGGGAGGAAAGCAGATGGCATCTGACTGTGTAATTAAGGTATACACATGAGGGATGACCTGGTTTGTTGACCCTGTCTGAATGCTAGGTGCCCACCAATGCCTCTCTATCACTCCTCAACTCATCAGGGCAAAAAAAATAAAACAAAAGGCTAATGGGTTGAGATAAGGAGGGGGAAGAGCACTCACTGGTGTCTACCATGGGACAAACAGACACTATTTGAGGAAATTAATCACCAATTTATTATCAAATCAGAGAAGAGTAATAAGAAATAAAACCATGTTGTCTGTCTGTCTCTGCTGCTGCTTCCTCCTAGTGTGGAAGACTCACACTCCTTTGCTTCTCCAAGACAGTCCTCTATGGACTCACCCAGTGTGAGTCCTCCCAAAGGGCTGCAGCTCTTCACCATGCCCCAGCATGGTTTTCCTGTGGGGTAGCAAACCTGCTCCAGCATGGACTTCTATCTCTGTGGGCCCAGAGGTCTTGCCAGGAGCCTACTGTGCCATGAATTTTCCATAGCATCACAGCCTCCTTCAGGCAGCCACCTGCTTCGGTGTGTGGTCCTCCAGGGCTTGCAAATGGAACTCTGCTCCTCCTTGGACTTTCATGGGCTGCTGGGATACAGATTTCCACACCCTGATCTTCACCAAGGGTTGCAGAGGAATTTCTGCCCTGGCACCTGGAGCACCTCCTGTTTGTCCTCCGCTGACCTTAGTATTTGCAGGGCTGTTTCTCATTCTCCTCTCCTCTGCTCCATTTTTTTCCCCCTAAATACATTATCCCAGACTTACTGCTTCTGAGGTTGATGTGCACAACCAGTCCAGCACTGGTCCGCCTTGAAGCCATCTGGCACTGGCTCTATAGGATATGGGGAAAGCTTCTGGCATCTACTCTAAGAAACCACCCTTTTCAGTGCCCCCAGAACCTAAGTCATGCCGTGGAAACCCAATATGAACGAATTAATAGAGCTCATGCCACTTTACTGGAGCACTTTTCTTTTCTTTATCTTACTTAATTGTCCTGTAATGCAGTTGTGTTTTAATTAATAAATATCTGTATAAGTCCAAGGCTTACATCCTTCCCTCAGTGCTTGTAAGAAGACATTCTTGCCTGACTTTCTATTTGCCACCTGTCATTCTTTATATGATGCAATTATGGTACTTCAGTGGTAAAACTTGTTTTTACCTAGGTAGAGGTTGCTTGTGATATCTCCAGCCTTCGGTGCATTTCCTACAATAGTGCTGGAGAACTGCAGCAGAACATAACATTTTTGAAGATTGTTCTCAGTTTGTCTCAAATAAATACTGGAAAACACATCCGAAAGTGGAGGGAATAAGAGTATTTTATATCTTGCAGACTTCTATGCTATCCAACATGAATGATTTTTTTAGACAAAGAGCCCTTCATTCAACAGCTTCACTGAAATCTGAACTAACATCTAGTTAAGATGCTTCCACAGCTAAGAAGAAAATACCGGAAAGGTGTTTTTGCTGGGTGCATTTTTATGCTGTGTTCACCACTTCATTTAAGTATTTCAAGCATATGCAGAATTATTTCTGACACTTCATTTTAATGTGGGGCTTTTTCCCATTCATGCTATTCCTTGGTCAATACTAAGACATAGCACAACATCTATGAATTTAAAGTCAGACTATCTACCTAGACTCAGTCAGCAATGTAGTGTTGCAATCAAATTTGTACAATGCCACCCTTCAGAAGATTTATAATACAGTGTCAATATTACAACATTTATTAAGTTTCTGGGCCAGCTCATTTTCTTTGCTCAGAAAGAAAGACTGTTTCTCATGTGTGAAACCACATGATTTTGGAAAAGAAATACTATCCGCTACTAAAGATCAAGCAAGTAGCCGACAACATTCCAGGTATAGTGTAACAGTCTAATTGTTATTATAAGTAATCAGTTGAAAAATATTGACAAATATTGAAAAATATTTACAGGTAGAGAGAATCTTGGAATATATGAAAATGAGAAAATTTGTAGCAAATAGTAGACAATGTCATTAAGAGATTTTTTTCCCTATACAGCACAGAAGCCAATATAAAAGGAATGAGGTGAGAGTTTGATTTGCTTTCAGTGTGATACATTGGCAAGAAATTTGATAAAATATTGCAGGGTTTTTTTTAACACCTCAGCTTTATTCCTGGAAATGCAATATTGAACTTGTGGCATTCACAAAAGCACTGACACTCAGATCTATAGTATTGTTAAAAGTATTACGAACTAGCAGATATTTTTTCATCACATCTCCTGGATCCTTAGCTGTGTGCTGCCAAATGCACTCAATATATCAGCAGAATAGTCAGGGATGAAATTACCTCTCTTTTTGTGCTACTCAATCACTTGTGTATTCCATCTCCCATATTACCAATGTTTTCATCTTCTCAAACCACTTAAAAGTTGTCCTTAAAATGATCCTTAAGGAAAAACCATTGAAAACGCCTAATAAATTGTATTGAAATGATCATTTGTACAGAAAAGTGGAACTCCTAGAACAGAACCCATAAGTATCAGACTTTAAGATACAAGTCGGTATGTATCTATGTGTAGCAATGGGGAACAACACAGACCCTCTTAAGCATCCAAAGTACACCTCTTTATGGCAGAAATTCCCGCTTTTTATACCTTTAATCTCCACCTGCCATGACTGAAACCAAACCGAGGCCTAACAGAACTTAACAGAAAAAGGGCACCCATTGGCTGGCTCAGCTGCAGCGCTGCTGTCCATGCATTCTACCCCCAATCAGCTTCTCCCACTCACACCCTGTCTGCAGCGGTACCGCCCAAACAGTTTCCAGCTCATACATGTCTATGCATCCTACCACCCAATCAGCTTCCAGCTCATCTGCTGCCTGTGTGTATAGCTTCCTGCTATACACTGTCTATGCATCCTACCACCCAATCAGCTTCCAGCTCATCTGCTGCCTGTGTGTATAGCTTCCTGCTATACACTGTCTATGCATCCTACCACCCAATCAGCTTCCAGCTCATCTGCTGCCCGTGTGTGTAGCTTCCTGCTATACACTGTCTATGCATCCTATCACCCAATCAGCTTCCTGCACATACACTGTGTGTCCTACCAGCTAATCAGCTTCCTGCTCTTATGTCGTCCATGTATCCTACTGCCCAATCAGCTTCCCACTCAAATGCTGTCTATGCATCCTAACACCCAATCAGCTTCCCGCTCATACACCGTTTGTGCATACTACCACCCAATCAGCTTCCTGCTCATATGCTGTCTGAGTGTCCTAGCACCCAATCAGCTTCCCTCTCATACACTAGCCACATGTTCCTCCAGCCAATCAGCTTCCCGTTCATATGCTGTCCCCACGTCCCTCCAGCCAATCACAATCTCACTCCCAGCTGCCCCTCAGCGGAATCTCTCCTCACTCTTCACTGCCTCCCAGGCCCTCAATCCCGCCACCCACAGCTGTGCCTTCCTGCAGGGTCCCCCAGCACACATAAGCCCCAACAGCTTTGAAAATTATAACCCCATATCCCACATCTACATATACTTTGGAGGGAGAAGAATATTTATCTCATTTCTTCCTTATTTCAGTGTTTTGATTGTAGCATTCAACAGGTAGATTCTTCAGTCAGCTTGAGATAACTAAAGAAATAATTTGTCTCACTATTTCTTTCCCTAAAACCCAGAGAATAAGGCAGCCAGAAGCTTACTGGTGGTACAGAGGATGGCTAAATTGTTTGATTTTTCTGGGTAGAAGCTACCCAAGGAATTCTGTAAGTTCTTGAAAACATACTGCGTGAAGTTCCTTTTGCTTCATTAGAAGGAATTAGAAGCTTTGGTATCATGTCTACAACAGCTCAAACAAATAGCTTGGCTTCACTAATTAACATTTTTTTACTCTTTTCATCTAACTGGAAAAGCCAGAAATCTGCTTTAGCAGAATTGAGCCTGATCATATCTCTTTCATTTGGAAATCCTTGTCACTGTTAGCATGCAAACTTGAAACTTCAAGTGTTGGAGAAGAACTCAGAGGAAATTATTTAAAATGAATTCATTACTTAATTTAAGAGGGAGTTATAAATTCCTATAAGAAGATTAATACTTTCCTCATTAACTATCTGGCTTTGATTTCAAATGCTATGAGCTATGTCTCTTTCAGGATACAAGCAGATAACTTCAAGAAAAGAGAAATATCTCCATATCCTCTGTGATACTTTTTCAGATCCCAGAACACAGCATATATTTACTATAAGACTGGACTGAAATTGTGTGGGACCATCAACTGTATGTAAAACTGTCTGGCTTTTTGCAAGTTGGTCGAATAATAAGCTGAGCTGATTGAATAACCTGATAATGTGCAGGAAATGCATGATCTGATACCAATAAGTCAGCAATGGTCCTACTTCTGCTCCTACTTCTGAAGAAAGTTTTAAGAGTGCACTACAGAATTAATGTAACCAATATAGTCACACAAAAAGAACTACTGGAGGAGCCTTTAATGCAAAGAAAATGAATACAAGCAAGATGACAAAAATTTGGTTTTGGCTGATGTCTGACAGCTTAACCAAACAGTGTTAAATACCTTTATACAAGTATTTAATTCTAGATATATGTCCAAGGTATATCTAATCTGACTTTTTATGAACTCTGGTTATCACTGAGTTCAAGTCGCTTACCGCAACAGACATAGCGCTCTCTAGCAATTTTCCATTCCCTACTTTTTTATAAAAGGAGTCTGTTGTAAGAACCTGCACTTCTCCATCCCAGATAAGAGTATCTTCACTCTAGCACAGGAGCAGGTTTGCTTGGCTTCATGCACACCATTGCTGCCACATTCTCCTTTTCTTTGAGTCACCTTAGAGCTAACTTCACACTGGGTATTCTGTGGGGACACTGAGATGAGAAGAGAGCAGAGTTGCTCTGTGTTGCTACATTAAAATGCTCCATAGAAGACCTGTAGTGAGTTGGGGACAGGCAAGTAATCCCCATTTTAGAGGTGGAAAATCGATCCAGGCAAATGTTTGGGCCATTTGTCAAGTGTGATCAGATGTTGCCACTGAATTTTTTGTTTAAATAGGCTGTTTTTTCTTAAGCCTCTTGATTTAATTTTTTGGAACATTGGACTATGTAGTCTGCATGTTATCCTAGCTTTACAAAATCAAATTCATAATTCTAAAAGTGATTAATCTGAAATATATGGTGCTCCACAATGAAGAAATTATGGAGGAACTGTAAGATTTTAAGAATTCTCATACTTTTTTTTCCCCCTTTTAAGAAGTCTCATACTTTTTTATTTATGAAGCAATAAAACAGTGGACTATTGAAACCAATTTATCTAGAATCCACTAGATTACCAATACCAGCTAAACCAGGCTGCTATCTTAAAAGAGTGATAAATCTTAATGAGAAAACAAATGAAAAAATCTAAAACATGCAACAAACTATAGTCTGTAATATTGGACTTTATGATCTTGGATGTCTTTTACAATCTTAATGATTCTATGAATATTTTTTGTTAGATTAAATTTAACACCAAATAATAATTAAAGCATCAGGTTTTGTATCAAGTTCACTTTTGTATCCATGTTGCAAACATTGCTAAAATCAGGTCACATATAAATGTGAGGTGTAAATTATTAATTATTTTAGGGCAATGACACTTGTAACAATATCATAAGGATGGTATTTATGGCAATTAATAGAGATTATTTTAAATGGGAAGTAATGGTGACAACATGATCCTGCTAAAAGCATCAGATGATTCACCCTCAAACTGAATAACATGGGTACAGGGCTAATAATTTCCAGTGTGAGGGCAAGCCACTGAAGTGGGGTAGAGGACACTGACTGTCACAGAAGGCAGGACCATGATGAGAATGAGCTTAGTATCTGTCTGAATAGATATGATATTCTTTGTCAGGCCATGGATGTGGTTGTGCAGAGCTTATGGCATCTGGTATTAGAATAAATAATGAGAGGGAAAGCAAATGGTCTGTGCAGGTTATGTGGCTGTATTGGAAAAATATTGGCATTCATTAACAATTTTTCGTATTTGCTCACCCCATGCAAAAGTCATTTGTGCAAAAGGCAAAAAGACACCAGTCTTTTCTGCACCCTATTAATTTTGTTGGATAAGTACATATTTTGTCACATTCGTCTTGACATTTACATCTTCCACTCTACCTGGAAGCAAGGAGATAATTTTCTGTGGTCTCTGGTCTCTTTTTGAATTGAAACACTTCTCTATCTCTTTCATGTAATGCCTTAATAAATTTATATCACAATCTTTTTCAATTAGTAGAATGCATTTGATCTCCAAGAAATTTTTTCTGTAGTACTTCTGATGAAAAAAAGTAAAATCTAGTAAAATCTAAAAACAATCTTTTGAAAGATTGTTCTGCTTTGCTGAAAAGTAAATTGAATTTTTTGAAAATTAGAGCTCTAACAGCTTCCTGCTAAAAATACATGTATCTTTATGCCACTGTGTATATGTGTGTGTGTGTGTCTAGGGGGAAGAGAGTTTTATTGTTGTTACACTGGGAGATTGTCTTGGTTTAAGAATTGTTTTCCCCAATTTTTTTCTCCAAACAGCAAAGATCACATGTTAAGAAAGGAACGATTTACTGGAAACAACAACGAGATAGGAAAACAAACAGTGACAGCAACAATATTAATAACAGAAGTGTACAAAAGAGAGAGTGATTCCCACAAAAATGCTCACTGATCTCCATCAAACCATAGCCATGCCAGCCCGCTATTCCCTCTGGCTTGGGACTGGTGCCCTGCTATCCTGACTGCTCTGTCCACCATGCTTGCTTGACTGGAAGAAGCAGGAGAATCCCTTTCTCTGCCTCTGGCAATGCTGGGAGGTGGGATAAAATAACCTCTGTATCCTAGCCAAGCCCCCCTCGTGCCTTGGGCTACTGCAAAAATTGACCCTGTTCCAAACAGAGGTCTCGCTATTAAAGTGCAGAAAAATGGATTGACAAGACCTGTTGTTTAATTGATTTAATATTGTTTATTGCTTAACTTTTCCCACATTGCTCCCAATGTATGAAAATAATGTTTATAGTAAAATGGACAAATTCTAGCTAGCAATGTTCCTGATTACCATCCCAGTTCAGAGGACTAATTAACTCTATTAATTTTTCTAATCCGGAAGAATATAAAAGGAGAAAGAGATAGAGAGAGACAGAACGAAATAGGAAGACAGGTGTGGGGGGCTGAAAAAGAGAGTGAGATTGATTAGGGAGAAAGGTAGTCACCACCATGTGAATCCCATGGCATCCAGCTGATCCTTCTTCACCCTGGCCTTCTCAGTGATGGGGTTTCTGGAGCTGCCCTTTTGAAGGCACATTTATGCAGTACAACTCCCAGCTATCCATGGGGCATGCTGTTCCCGCAACGTGGGCTGCTTCCTTCCCCACAGCTTGCCACTGTGCAAATTTTTGTCAGGATGGGTTATCCATATCTGCCTCACCAGGCCAGAAACTAGCATCTTCCTGTTTTTGCAATCTATTCTTGCCCCGACTTTGCACAATGGGAATTCCTTCTCTGGTAGTTTATCTTATAGGAAGTCACTCCTGTGATTTTAACAGTGTTTTGAGACAGGTTCTATGGAAATTTTAGAGGAAACTTATTTCAGCATTCTATTACAGCAAAAAGTGCTGCTAAAGTGTGCTCTGTTAAAGTACATGTGCACAAAGCTTATGGACTGCTTTGGCATTTGCACTGAGCGTGGGTACAGGAACTATCACTGATGGTATACTATACAGAAGAAAACAACAGTGAGTATAATTATACTGTTTTTCTGTTCTAGGGAATGACTCTCCTTCCTTGTGTCCAGTTTTATATCTCACAAGTTTTGAAGACACAAAACTGATGAAAAAAAGAAGTAGGAATACTGTTGGACCTGCTTGGCTTTTCGTTTGGATGCTGCCAAGCTTATGATAAACATGACAGAATCTTTCTTGGAGAATCACTCATCAAATACTTTCTCACCTAGTCCAGGAAAATGCAGACTGTGAAAGAGGGTGTCCTTCTAAAAGGAGATGATTTATTTATTTATTTGAGTCATGTGTTGACTTTGAAACTTCACCACTGATTATGACTGGAAGACACAAATTTAGCCACATAGTCCTGTAGTCTTATTAGAGCTTTGTGCTTAGTTGTGACCTTCTTTAGAAGTTGTGGAGGACTTGATTTGCATGTGGATAAATGACAAAATCAGTCTAGAAAAGATGAGGTTTATTAATTAATATTGTGAAAGGAAGGCTGTTTTTCAGAAAAAAAAATTAAAAAGTTGTTGGATATCATTCACTTACTTTTTTCCTCCCAAACTCAGAGCCTTTCATTTTGCATATTTTGTGTGCAAGTACTTTTAGCCTTTAGGTATCTAATCTATATTTTTATGGTCTGTGAATTTGATGCAGTCAAATCCATGGCCTTGTACAGTTCCTGCAGAAGTCAATGAGACAATTGGCTCCAGAGGGCTTGGGATAGGGTACAGAGGCATTTACTCACCAGACAATTAGTTTCTGTTCTCTTTCACCAAATCATATATCGAAAAACGGTGGGAAAAATTGTGATTCCATTTAAATATCTGTTAAAGCCACTAGGACCAAGATTTGACTCAGTGTAAATTAGAAATTATATAGAGAAAGAACAGTGAGGAGAAAGAACAGCAACACACAAACACTGGTAACCGTTTCAAAGCACTAGCCAAGTGGTTATCTCATTTCTGTACTGGAAGAAAAAAAGCACCAAGAATCGTGTCAGTGTTTGAAAGAACTATAAGCTTTGTTTCTGCCCTTGTCAGAAATCATTTGTACTTGTACAATTTTTCAAAACTTTTCCATGAGTTTCTTAATAGAAAAAAAAAGTCATGTAAAGTATTTGCTGACTCTGCCTTCTTTTTTAGTTGTACACCCTTGAGGTGTGTTAGAGAGGCTGTTAAGCTGGAGTGTTAAGTGTAGTCTTGAAGAATATGAAGAGAAGTAAGTCTGCATGATTGTGGTGCATTGAAATTCAATCCTGTTTGAACAGAAAGAATGAATCAGTGCACAAATAATTTAATTAATGAACACTAAATCTTTCCAACAAATGCTGGACTTTGAAATAAAAAAGAATGTTTTAGAGAAAAAAAAAGATAGATTTAATGCATTTCATTTTGGAGATCTTTCAAGATGATCTCTGAAGATCAAGTATCAACATTGTTACAAATTCAAAACTCATTTCTTTTGCCTACTGTTTTAAAACTGCACTTCTAAATACAAAACAAGTAGATGTAACCTCCCAGTTGCAGCTTCTTTTTTATTGAACTAAAAGCTTAAATGGCACAAGGGCAGCAATTATGCCATCGAAACCCATTGTGACAAAACTCTAGGCAGTGAAGCAGGCTGGAAAAAGGCAAGAGATATCAGAAGTAGCATAAATTTTATTACATTTATTTCTTTATTCTTCCATGAGGTTTTTGGGGATCTTGGGATTTAGAAAACAGTCTTGCTATTCTTTTTTCCTCAGGACAGTTATACTCAATTAAGGTGGGAAATGCATTTTGGGACAATAGCAGTACAGTTATTGTCATTAATAGGCATGCCACATATTCATAGTCATATTTTTGGTGCAGGTCTTGAAAGAGCTAGAATTTTGTTTCAAAGTTGGTTTTATTAGAGCTTGCTTTTTCTAGGTGACATTTTGTTTAGTCAGGACAAGTAACTTATAAATATTTGGAAACACATTGGACAGAATGAACAATATTACCTACCATACTAATTTTAGAGGAAACTTATTTCAATGCTTAATGGAAAATTAAAAAATTTGCTAATTTCTTTGCAGAGATGACATAAAAATGAGCTCTTTTCAGGTGATTAATCTTATTCCTTTTGATAATTTCTACACAAAAAGGTACAATTTGTAAAATTTGGAGCTTAAAAGCTGTCAATAGGCCTAGGGTACTGGAGAGTTGTAAAGTACAAAAAAACATCCTTACAATATATAATATTAAACAAAACTTATCCTACATCTACCCATTGTAAGAAAGAAAAATAATAATGATCATTATGACAAAAATTGGTAATCAATTAATCAATCACATGGAATTAAGACTACATATATGTTAATAGGCTAGAGTAGAATTAGAAATGCGATGGACCTTCAAGAATACTGGAATTCTGTGTGTCACTTACTTCATGATTTCAGCATCACCAGAAGGTAATCTTATTTAAATTAGTTGCTGTATGAGATCTTTAATGATGTCAATAGAAAGTAACACCACCAAACACTATTTTTGGGGCAGTAAGATTTTTGCAATTTTGAACTGTGAAAGAATTCCTCTGGACTTACCTGAACTGAAACCACAGATTACAGAACTCAACAGTGTCTCAATGTATTGTCTTGTCTGTTGCTGCCCTTCAAGTCGGGCTATGTTTGACAAAGTCTTGCTTCATGGTGGCAATACACAGGGCCACCTCAGTGATTTGTTCTCACAGTGTTCCGAATCTCTCAGCCAACCTTCCCCTCTGAGCAGACAGAAGGATTTTAGGATTGTTGAGATTTGAAGGGATCTCTTTAAGTCACCTGGTCCTGTCCCCCTGTTCAAGAGTAGTAAATGAGAACTGGTTGCCCAGGTCCATGTCCAGGTGGTTTTTACTATCTCCAGGGACGGAGACTCCGCAACAACTGTGGGCAACCTGGACTAATGTTTGATCACCCACAGGGGCACATGGTAGCTAAGTGTGCAAGGAAGTAAGGGCTCATCTGCATCACTGAAGTCCATACCCTCAAAAATGCCTTCTGGATTTCAGGAAATTGGGACTGGGAGTTGAATCATGTGAGAGTCTGAGATATGATAAAGTTGGGACTGTTGTCCAGTTATCTTGTACTAAGGTGATGTAACTCCCTGGGGAAGAAGAATGTAGCCACAAGAAAAGCTAAAATACTGCAGCTGTGTTGAAAATCAGCTATGGCTGGATCTGGGTAAGGGAGGCCATAGCCCACAGACTCTTTTGCAGCAGTTTGCACACACACTCCCCCACAGCTGACTTGGGAGAGGAGAGTTTTTGGGTGTGTGATGGTGAAGCCTCCGGTCTGCATAAGACAGAGGGGATGAACACCACCCCTGGAAGCTATCAGCAGACATTGTGGAGATGGAATGGCACTTTTTAAGCTGCCAGATGTCCTCCCTTACAATAAACTGGCTCAGTTGTAAAACTCACAACTACCCTGGGAAGGTCACATTTACACAGAACATTCATGTAGGAGGCAGTTGGCACATCTTAACCTGTCTTAATCCCCCAGAAAAGCCCAAAGGGCCCCCAGACTCATTCCTGAGGCTTTCCACCAGAGGGCTGTGTGTGATCCAAGTGTTGCAACAAATCCACAGTCTACTGTAAAAGACAGTGTGAAACTTCCCCCAACCCTGAGGAGATAGTTGGGCATTCCCATTGTACCTGAACATATATTGACCCTCTGAACTCTGTTTTTCGTGGGATCCCCACTCCCAGAAGACCAGAAGAAGACTAATGGGACACCACTGGATCCACAAGGGTGGTGATATCTTTCTACTCAATCGGTCTCTGTCACTGTCTTTCTCTCCCCAGTGTCTCTATTTTTCCTGTTTCTTGCTATCTCTATCTTAGATTTACTATTAAATAAGGTCCACATTATTGTCTTTGACATGTGATCTCATTTGTACCTTAATTTGTACAGAAGCGTCTCTCTAGTGACTGTAACAATTTCATCAAAAAAACCTTTTTGGAAACAGGAGAGACACTGAACACACTTGGTCTCTCTACTCCTAGGATAAATGTCTGTGAACATAGTTTGTCTTTAAAAGCTTTAGAGTTTGGTGGCTCCAAATAACATTTGCTCTGCATCTTACTTCTAATTCAAAGAAACCTCTGCATTTTATATGATTTAAATCTCAAGTCAAGGTATTTGAAACACTGAATATTCAAAACAAACCAGTAAATTTTATCTCTTGTCCTTCTGGACTGGCATCTTCCACTTAACAATGTTGTGATTTTGGAGCCCAGCAGTTAACCTCATCTAAGAAAACTTTTTACATTATTGATATTTACCTAATTTGGTACTTTGAAAGCACCAACATATGCCCCAATCCAGGATACTCCTACAGTAAAATAAATTACCATAATCTCTACAGTAGTCGAAGCTTAGTGAACCATTAAAGACAAACCAGCTCAATGAGCCAGGCAGCAACAACAAAATAAATGTACACTGAAAGCATGCCTAAGGCAACAACAATTTTTTTCTCACTCTCATCTCTGCTACTGACTTTGTAACGAAGGGCAAAAATGTCCAATAATTTATTTGTTTGCCTTCCTGTATGGACTTCCAAGACTTTCAGCCAAATTTTCAGCATAGCCTCTTGGTCTGACAGTCTCCACCATAAGTTGAGTCTTCTGAAAAAGTACTGATTGTTTTCCATTTCATTTCACCAGATGATGCATGAAGGATGAATTTCTACCTCTAATAATGCTATTTGTGTGTGTGAGTCTGAGAGTGAACATGCATGTGAGGTATTTTCCTACTCACCAAAAAAAGTGAATTGCATTTAAGACATTATAAGTGCAGCAGTACTGCACTCACCAGAATGGAAGACCCTCTTGCATGACTTCAGAAAGCTACAGTTTACAATTCACTGAGCTTGCAGCCTACAAACCTAGGTCTCCTTTAGTCTGCTTAGTCCAAGTTTATCCAGTGAGGAAATGTACCATGCAGGCATGGCGTATTTGGGGCTATGATGGAAATAATTCCCTTTTCCAAACTCTTTAATAAGTGACAGCTGTCATTAAGGTCATCTAGAACTGATTGAACTCAAAGTCATTGGTCATGAGGAGAATTCTTGTCGTATTTTCTGTGAAATTGCTGCCATTACCATTAGGGAAAAGATAAGCCTTTTGTCTGGGGGTATCCTATTTGAAGAACAAAAATAATCCAATTTCCTTTTCTGCCAAATTCATCAACAGGGATGTATTGAGTTCTTTGGTTGTGTGTGCTTTACTCTCCTTGAGAAAAATAGAATTGGATTTCACTGAGATGTACTAGAAAACTGACTAAACTGATGAAATATGGGTAGGGTATTATCAAAGCCTCTGAAATGATGCTGAGCTTTACTTCCTTCTCTCTCGCATGAAGTTTGCCTTTCCTCCTAGTCACAGCCAAGGCTGGCCATCAGTGATGGTAGCTGGAGGAAAGCTGAGCAGTAGCTGGAGGTGCAGAGGAACAGAACTGCCCAGAAGTCTTTGCTACCCCCTGAATTTAATTTCCCTAACTAGCCAAATGAGAAATTAATTATGTTATTTCATAATGTAACAGATGAGTTCAGGTGAAAAATGGGTTCTTCCTCTCCCCTGGGATGTCTGCAAGGTGGACACCACACTGGTAGACCTATTTCCTATGCCTTTCCTATTCAGGCAATGAATATGGAGTAGTTGTACCACTTCATAAAGAAAAAAAAGACAATTTTAGCTGCTCAAGTTGCAGAGCAGAGCTTGAAAATGCAGAGAAGGTAGAGTCCGATGACTCCAAAATCAGATGGAAAATACAGATGCTGACTTTGCTATGATTTAAAAAGCTTCTTATTTTAAGCTGAAAGCCAAATGTGAGAGGAAGCATAGGGAGTTGCTTTTGTGCAACGCTTTCATCTCTAGGGCTTCACAGATGATGCAATGGCAATTGATATGGAGATACATGACTTTTGGCGTTATTGATCACGTCTGCTCTATCAGACATGATCAATAAACTAACTGGCAAATGCCTAATCCCAGCATGTGTTAGGTTTTAGCAAGCAGCACAGTCAGAATAATTTGGGGTTACTTTTGGTTTTGGTTTAGGAGAATCACAAGGGGTTTATTGGGTTCTGTTTGTTAAACTAGTATTACACAAGAGCCATAAGAAGATAAAATTCACAGACAAGTTACACAAGTGTTAAATCTTTGTCTCAGTGTTCCCCATATTGTAAAGATGAACTTTTGTTTATCCATGAGTCTCTTCTCTACGTGTTCTTACTTGGTTTTTGACTTGAAGGACATCTGAGAACAATGTGGGGGAGTAAGAGAGAGCCAGCTGCTTGTAGCAAATAACTTAAAGCATCAAGAGTTAGAAGTAAAAATAACAATGAGGCTACTTATGTCTTCAAGCTATTAGCAAAAAAGGCCAAGACTGAACTTTCTCTGAAGTCAATGCATTCCTCAAAAAGACCAGTGTACAATTTTACCTGGTGTGTATTTTTAGTTATTCACATAATTTTATATAAACACTGTGTACATTTATCATGTACAATCACTTGTAAAAAATCCCTATGTGATCTAGTACATTTCCAGAACATTGCATGGATGTATTAAGTTCATATTTGAAAAATAAGTATTGTGCTTAATAATATTTTTTCAGAATATAAAAAAGGACATGTGAACATTATTCTACCCACAGTGTCTGTATTGTTCTGTGCATAGTAGATCTCAGAAAAAGCACAGATAGCAAAACTTTGTTTCCCCAAAATGCACTTCAATATATTTTGAGTATAAAATCCTAATTTAAATAATGTCAGCATATTTTTCCTGTAGAATATGAAGCTCAGCATCTTTAAATTATTTAAGAGTTCCTTAGAGTCAGTTGTGCTTATAATGTCAGATTTGCTCAAAGAAATGGAAAGAGCAAAGCAAAGTGTTGAATAAGGACTTCCTGTGTGATTTTACTAAGTTATTTTTTACTGCCTGTAATTGAAGCAGCATTCACACCTCACACCACTTTAGCCAAAAATATATGTTGCATAACTGCAACTTGTTTTACTTGGTTTTGTTTCTTTTCTTCTTATTTCTTTTTTTTTTCTGTTTTATAAATAGAGTAGCTCTACTGAACTGCTCTTTCCCCCACTGGGATCCATTCACAAATAAATACAAGCAATATCAAGACTCAATTGAAAGCACACTTGTAAAGGGGCTTTCATGTTCTATGTATGTCTCCTCCTAAAATGAAAAATACAAAATATAAAGGAGTGAGTTTGCTATTATCATCTCTGACATATTTTGTTTCCCTTATTGTGATAGAAGGACCAGAGCTAATACTCATAAAGCCACCTTAACAGTTTCTATTCAAACAAATTAATATATTCAAACATATGCATGGCAGGATTTGTCATGGTTTGTCATTACAAGTGCATTTTCAAGATACAGCCAAAACCTTTATCCTAGTATCAGCCACAATATTAGGTTAGATGAAAATAAAGATTCTTGTTAGTGTTGTCTTTTTAATTTCCACGGTGTTGTCTTTTTTTGCCAGGCATTTTGGAGACCTCTAGAAGAAACCAAGGTTGTGTAAGATGTATTATATTTTCCCATACTTAAGTTCTAATTTATCTTTTTTACAGTAATGTCCTTCCCAAGCATCAGTGTTTTATTAGTAAAATATATTACGCATGTGAGAAATTATAAATTATAAAAATTGGAAGTGTGCCAGGTGCATAATTTTATTATTTAAATACCCTGTACACTTGCCCACTTTGTCTTAACTTAGATATCTCTTCTAATTTAGTAAGATGTCACGATTCCTAAAACCAGGTAGAGAACTTGATCTGTGTACTGAACTTGTCTTTAAAATAACCATTCGGTTGTTGCAGCTGGAAATCTGGCATGCACTCAACTGCATGGATTTACTGTGGAAAGTTTGCATAGAGGTGCATTGCTGTTTTCTCCAGCTAGCTATACCATCATGTTGATGATGTTCTCTCTGTAACTGAGATATTTCTTATGGCTCTGTAATTAAAAAAAATAAAACAACAAAAAACCCCTTACCAATCCATCTTTGCTTTGAGCCTCTTTCAGCACTTAGGAGGAAATTAGAGTACACAGAGAACATCTATCATAGCTAGAACAAGGAGAACAGGTCAGGTCCTACTTTACCTCAAAACACCTTGCACTGGCAGACCATGTACCGTCTGTGCCTGAAACACTTTGTATTTGAACTAGAGCAAGAGCTTCCTGGGGAATGCTGTCCTGGGGTGACTTTATGATGGCTGTATCCCCAAATCCTGTGTTCTGTTTATGTTATATATATTAAGTTCTGCCCCTTTAAGACTGGTTCTGAGAGCGAAGAGGAGAAAGAAGAAGCGCGCAGTTTGTTTTCAGAAACAGCTCTCACTCCCCCACAGCTCTCTCCGGACTGTG
>VWYI01048872.1:31363-61263 GCA_013399455.1 Anthoscopus minutus | reverse complement strand
GATGGTAATAGAGATGAAGCTATTTTGCTTAGATTATTCTTCTTATGCCTCCTCCATAACTTTGACTTTATATAAGGAAACACTTTTAGACTGTCTTGTCTTTTTGTTGAGAAAGATAAAATGATCTGTTGTGGTCAGTGTTGTGACTGAGTTGCCTCAGTTGCCTGAGTGTCTGAGTTGCTTCTGTTGGGCTTCCAGAGAGCATTTAGAGAGTGTCCAGATCCTATACTTGACTGAACATAATTTCCTTTCCTGAGTTTCTTTTTGTAAATCCCACTAAGTTAACCTCCTATTAAAACAGAATTAGCGCAGCAGATCAAGTTGCTGAGCACCTTCATCAAGCTGGAAAGTCAAATACAGGCAAATTCTTTCTCTATGCTCTCTAAAGAACAGCAGCTGCTTCCAGCTTGCAGCATACACAAAATTTTCAAGAGCTTTCTTTCAGATAGTTTTGCAAAAACTTTGAATTGTGGGAGGAATTTGAACAGGATGTATCAAAAAAGGCATTAAACCTGGGGAAATATACTGAACTGAATATAACGTACTGCTGTAGAGGGAAAAATCTGGTTACATCTCCATTGATGTTTGATCACTTCTAAGAGAAAAAACAGAGTGATTATCAGCCATGGTCTCTTTGAAACTCTTAATAATAAACAATTTATTTAGGAACTTCTTCTAACTAAGTGTTGTTCTCATTTTGTGGAAACCTGTAAGTGATTCTGAAAAGCTTACAGTGATTCTTTAAGCTATTCTGAATAATTTTCTGTCTAATTCATCTTTATTTTAAGAGAGACAAACAGTTCCTTGGACTGTTTATTAACCTGTAGAAGTCAGGAAAAATGCAGCTTAATTTCAAAGAAAAGTTTATTATGCTTTGCTAATATAAGCTGCTTTATACTGTGTACTTGATATAATTACATGTGGAAAAGTAAACTAGATATTTAATATTAAAAAATAGAATTCAAATTCCATTTACCTCTTTTTCTTTTCTCTCAGGTGGAAAGACATGACATGAATACCCTGAGTTTGCCACTTAACATCCGCCGTGGAGGTTCTGATACCAACTTGAACTTTGATGTACCAGATGGGGTCCTAGAATTTCACAAAGTCAAACTCAATGCAGATAGCTTGAAGCAGAAAATCCTCAAGGTTACAGAGCAAATCAAGGTTGAACAAACAGCTCGAGACGGAAACGTAGCTGAGTATTTGAAACTGGTAAACAGTGCAGACAAGCAACAGGCTGGGCGCATTAAACAAGTCTTTGAGAAAAAGAACCAGAAATCTGCCCACTCCATTGCCCAGCTGCAGAAGAAATTGGAACAGTATCACAAAAAGCTCAAGGATATTGAACAAAATGGATCTTCCAAAGCTACCAAGGATACTTCCAAAGATAATTTGAAAGATGTTCAACATGGAAAGTCTCGTAGCACTGGGCACGGAACAGAGAGCAGCAAGTCAGGTGTGCCAGGTGTATCCTTGACGCCACCTGTTTTTGTTTTCAGCAAGTCCAGAGAGTTTGCCAACCTAATCCGAAACAAATTTGGTAGTGCAGACAACATTGCTCATCTCAAAAATACCCTGGATGAATTTCGGCCAGAAACGAGTTCTAGAACCTATGGGGGCAGTGCCACCATTGTTGCCAAACCAAAATATGTTAGTGATGATGAATGCTCAAGTGGGACCTCTGGATCAGCAGATAGCAATGGGAATACTTCCTTTAGTCCTGCTGTGGCAAGTACCCTGGACAGCCAAGGAAAACTTTCCATGATTTTGGAGGAACTAAGGGAAATCAAGGAGACACAGTCCCAATTAGCTGATGATATTGAGAATTTAAAAACCCAGTTTAAAAGAGACTATGGCTTTATTTCTCAGATGCTACAAGAGGAAAGATATAGGTATTTTTTTTAACTGTTCTCTTGATATGAATTTTGAGTGGGTATAGAAACTATTTGGAAAGTGTGTGTGTGTGTGTGTGAGAGAGAGATTTCAGAAGCAAGAGGAAAAATAATTCAAATCAATATCTGGTACCAGCATGAAAATATCTGGTTCCAGCAACTGAAAATACACATAAAATATTTATATTTCCTATCAAATGTGGTAATGCCCTTTGCCTTTGTCAAAGGCTGATCAGAAAACTCTCTCCTCTGTCATGGTTTTTATGTGAGTACTGTGTGTAGGGGATGTCAGTGGTTTTGTAGCTGGAGGAAGGATTCTCATCTAATGTGATTCAAAAAAGCTAATCAGTCTGTGGTGTAGCAGAACTGACTGAAAACTGATAAGTATACCCTTGACTCCTGAGTATCTTGCCCAAATACTTCTCACACACATTGCTATGTAGTAGATGCAATGTCACCTTGTACCCTGGTGTCACACACAGCTGGGAGATGCCGTTTTAAGTGCTGTAGCACAACTCCATCTTGCATTTGTTACTTGACAATTAATTCCTTTATCATCGTCTGTGAGAAGTGGATGTTCTACAGAGGGCTTTCACCTGCTGTACCTCTATCCCATTTTTCATATGGCTTTTTAAAGTGACAGTTGATTCTTGAAGTCTTTGCCAGTGGGCAAAATCTTGGTATGAAGGGTAATATTTCATGTTGCTATTTCCCTTGGTTATAGTTCTCTAAATACAATGAAAGGCTTGATATCGTGTGATAATATAGGGAGGAAAGAACAATGAAAGTGTTCTCCTGAACTCATTACTTGGTTTCAGGAGAAGGCAGAGTGGCCTTTTCTGACAGCTCTCTACCAAAAAAATCTCAAGCCTCCTGCTACCCATTTCTAGACAATTTGCCTCCATAATTTTTGTGCTGACTGCAGTGTTTCCCTTTTTGTGTGTTAAATCAATTGACAAACTCACAAAAAAAATCCTAGTTTGCTGGTGATTTACTTGAACTGCTTTACCATGTAAAAGCGTGCCAGAACAGACTGCATATAAATGGCAGAACCCTGCAGTTGTGTATGAGAGAGAACATATTTTTTCTATCATTACTGTCGAGCTATTAACTGGCTCAAACTTACTTATGAAACCATATCTTCTCGACTAAATGAAGAGTGAAAAATGTGAGTTGGATATCCTTCGGCACTGTTAATATTTCATATAATTTGCCAATGATGTACAAATATTTGCTTTTTACCAGCTACTGCCAGCAAGCAACACTCAAACAAGGCTTTCAGATTGCTGAATAAATGTTTATGGAAAGTTTGTAAAGATTTTACTGATTTCTATATGTGCTTTGTAATGCCAGTCAGATTAATCCATTGTATGCTGAGAAATTACCTTTTAAAATGTGCAATTGTTTTAATGATTTAGCATTACTTGAACAGAAGGCACTAAATTTAGACCTCTTTTCCTAATAAGATATGAAAGATTGGAAGACCAGTTAAATGACCTCACTGACCTTCATCAACATGAGACAGCAAACTTGAAACAAGAGCTAGCCAGCATAGAGGAGAAGGTGGCGTATCAGGCCTACGAGCGATCACGAGATGTCCAGGTACTTATTTTCCTTATCATGATCTTCTAATGTTTTGTAGATATCTTGTGCCATGAAACACTTGCATTTTTCTACATCTTTTAAAATAAGGAATATTTTGTGGAAGGATTTAAGCCCATGTTTTCTCTGTTTTAAGATGAAAACCTAGCACACTGAATCAGTGATGGTCTCCATTTGTTTCTCTGGATTCAGGATTTTTTCTGCTGGAACTGATGATACAGCTTAGGCAGACTTGTGGTTGAAGAATGGCCTGTTTTAATTTTTTTCACAGGGGAGGAAGGAATTGTCTCCTTGTATTGTGTGACGTAACACTTCTGACAATGTCCTGACACAAAACTTGCTCAGACGTTCTCCAATATGTAGTTTCATCACTGGCAAGGTTTATTATAAATTGAGCTTAGGGTAAAAAGTAAGAGAGCTGATTTATAAATAGACTTGTAGATTTGCCAGTTATAATTAAAGAGTTTTAGGCCATGGTCACAACAACCTCTATAATCAGAACTGTGGGGTGTGTTCACCTTAGTGATCAGCTGTAGTCATGTCTGACTTCAATCAAAAAATCAGTAATTATGTCTACAAGTATGTCCTGACAGCATGTTATTACTGTACATACTTGAGTATTTATATACAATACAACCACTTACATAATGCATAATATTTCCACTCAAAGTCTGAGGAAGTGGTGAAAAATGGTGAAAACACAGTTATGCCATACCTATTCATGAACAAGTGAGGAATGCTCAAAGACTGTCTTCATATTGGCTCAGATGGTGGAAGAACCTAAACCCTGACCTGTGCTCACATTTCTAAACAGAGAGCATGCAGGCAGCAGGACGATCAGAGTTTCCTAAATCTGAGTTATGAAGCTGCTAGGAACAGAGTGGGAAAGGGATGGTACTGAATCTAAGCATATCGTAGGTTTTGTTGTAGGTTTAAACAAGAGGGGTCTCTCACAGATTTAAAGAAAAGTGGACTCCTTTCTGTGAAGTCATCTTGAGGATGTAAAAATGTAATGAAACCTGAGTTGTCCAACAGAAGGGCTGTGAAATATTTCCCAACTCATTAGCAGAATCTTGGAGGAGTGTCAGGGACTCCTAATTGAAGTGCTATGTTACAACCTTTTTTCTTTTATCTCTATACAGTTGGACCCATTTAAATCAATCTCTTTGGGGCTTTGGAAAATTAGCTAAAATAGAGTAAAAGGATTTAAGCTCTAAATATTTTGGGTATCAGCCTAACTCTGTTGCTAAAGGATGTACAGATAGTTTTAAAGATGTGTTTAGCCTCTCAGTGCAGAGCTGCTGATACCAAACTTTTACAGCGGGACTTTCTCTAAAGTAGCACAAGACAATTTAAGGATAATTTACAGTCAGAGTGGAAGAAGGACCAGAGAAGTTCATTAGTCTGTAGTGGAGAACAGGCCTGAAACCATAACAGACTTTGTGCCACCCATTAAGAACTGTCTTCTATGTTGTTACTAATTCCTAGAGCAATGAAAGGAAACAGTCTTGTGTAAGGCACTGTGCCACACTCTCTGTGGTGACCTTGGTGCCTGGCCAGTCACTTGGTAAGCCAGTTCAGCTTGCTGAAACAATGAAGAACTGACCCAGCGAGTGAAAGCTGATAACTCTCGTGGTGTTTATACTCAGAGGTTTGGTTTGAAACAGCTTACTGTGTGATCAGGTGAACAACCTTGCTAGTGCAGGGAAAATACCTGGAGTTTGAGAGTGGGGAAGAAATTAGGGATGCTGAAGCATTGGTTTTCCTTGTCACACAGTGGTAAAAGATTATGTCAAGTTATCAATCTCATGAAATTATAGCTTTGCACTATGTAACACAGTGGTGCCCAAATCCCAACTCCAGCAAAAGACTGGCATTTTGGCAAGTAAGTGAAGCAGTTGGAAGTTTTTCTGTGTTTTGCTTTGAGAGGGCTTAAGCATGGGGGTAATGTCTTGAGGAAGCATTTTACTCAAAGACCACTTTTAGTCCATCCTCAAGCAGAAGAGAAAGATCTGCTTTCTTTAAAACAAATTGTGAAGCGGAATAGATCATGTCTATGATAATGTAAAAAAGTGGAATAGATCATGTCTCATGGCAACCTCGTAAAAGCCTCTCCGTAGGTTGTTCCACTATCTTCACAGTGTCAGAGGGAGGAGGCCAGATCTCACAGAGGACTCAAGCCCAACATTGCAGGATGGGTAGTTTTGAGAGCAAAATTAATGTTGTTTGCAGAGACAGTGTAAACCAAGTGCTACATGTTGCAAAGTAGATTTACTTAATATCACAGCAGGCCCACACTAATGTTTCTATAGAATATACAAAGAAACTAATTTTCTTGTTGTTTTGATGCAGTGATAGTTGCTATGGCAACAGTTTCACTAGTGCTTCATATCAACAGTATATATAGGTAGCAACTGTCATGAACATTAAAGTTATGATACTTTTTCTTGAGCATGAGAAAAGAACAAACCTACATTTTGGACAGTGTTGTTAGACTCGATTATGTCTGAGCAAACAGTGACACACTCATTCAGACATCTGTGCATTTATTTTTTATTTTTTTGACAGGTGGTGGTTCATTGAAATTTTAGCAGTCTGCAATAAATTGCACTTCTAATCTAGCTGATGGATGGCTCTGCAGCTAAAATGTGAAGAAACCTTGAATGGAAATCTGGCTACACCAGCACACCTAATTCTTGTTTTTTGTCTCCAGGAAGCCTTGGAATCATGCCAGACTCGGGTTTCCAAACTGGAGCTCCATCAGCAAGAACAGCAGGCACAGCAGTCTGAAACAGTTAATGCCAAAGTGCTCTTGGGGAAGTGTATAAATGTTATCCTGGCCTTCATGACTGTCATCTTAGTGTGTGTTTCTACTATTGCTAAGTTTATTGCTCCTATGATGAAGAGCCGTTTTCATATCATCTGCACTTTTTTTGCAGTGACGCTGCTGGCAATATTTTGTAAAAACTGGGATCATATAATTTGTGCTATAGAAAGAATGATTATACCAAGATGAAGCTGTTGGACTGGCTATTTCCTTCTTTTTTCTTTTTTTATTTTTTCCCCCTCTTTTCTTCCCCTCCCTGTTTTTTAAGCACTGTGTGTATACAAATTCTGGTGTAAATATATGAAAGTATACTTGTTGGCAGTCAGTTGCCTGTTAAATCTGATTTTGTCTAACTGGCTGTATCTGTGATGAACTGCTCACTTAAGTCAGTTTTCTGCCTTAATCCAAAAGGTTTTCCACTTTTCATACCCACAAAAGATGGCAAGATGGTCTGGGAGGGATCCCAGCAACTGCAAGTGTCAGGTGTACTTTTTACTAGGCTGGAGTGCAAAGAGTGTGATCAGGAGGGAGTGCCATAATGTGTATCAGCTGTGTTGGACTGATAGTTAATTTTCTCTCTGAATCCAACTAGAGTGATGAGCCAAACTATGCAGTCATGTGTATTGACTGTTCTAGATTCTAAATTAATGCATATCATTATGTGGGATTTTGAGTTTTCAAGACTAACAAAACTTGATGCTTCTGCTAGTAACTTTTTGCACAGAATTTATTGTTTGTAAATGAGACCAGTGATGACTACTGATCATAGTTTGCAGTTGTTCTGTCCTGGCACTGTTCCTTATCACATTTGGGAAACACATACATGTGGCATAAGACTTCCAAAGATGGACAGAATTGAATTATAAGATCCCCAGGCAACTTTGTAAAGGAATTAAAATAAGTTGTGGATAAGTGGAAAAGTGGTAGATAAGTTGTCAACCACACCAAAGCACTCACTTGTTCAAGCCCTGCAACCTGCAAGGGGAAAGAAGTACATGGAAAGGCTACATTGAGATTAGCCTTTATTAGCACTGAATTGTTGGAGTGTTCTAACTGAGTGCAAAGCATACAGGTGGTGGGACCCTGGGTACAGTGGATTTCTTTCTTCTATCAGATTAAAGAATGTGGCAGAAACATGAGGGAACAGCTTCTTAGAGGGAGCAGGGAGTTAAACTTCTGTATATATAGGAACTGTAGACACTCTCAACATTCCTGAAAATAATGTATTAACATGCAGTACCATTACTAGGAGACAGGGTTGGGTTTGTTTTCCCACTGGAATTTATTCTGTTTGATTTAAGAAGTGCAAAAAAAAAATCCCTGAAATCAGCTTGGCTTTCAGCCACAATGTAAAACAAGTTCTTTATTAAAAACAAACAAACAAACAAAAAACACCACAAAACAAACCACCACAAGCATAATTCCTCTCCACTCTCCATTAAGTGAAAAAACAGTGTCTCCAATTATTTGATGTTCAGTGTTAGTAACTGTGAAAATAATTGTCATGACATCTTTTCTTTTCAGTTGCGGTATTTTTCATGCTGGTATTTTTGAAGGGAGGGGGGAGGGCATAGTTTGATGTGTATATTTCTTTTTAATCAAGTGCAATAGTTTGTATAGAATTTGTGAAGACCTTATTCTGAGGAATGGGAGTGGGTGAGGGGAAGGCAGGAAAGACCTTTGACATTTTACCACAGTCAAATAAACAGCCAGTAGTTACTGTTTGTGGCTTCAGGAATGGAAGAAAGGACCAAATTAACTTAATAAATAATGAATTAACTCAGCATTTAGAAAATTCAATTAAAATGCTTACAAATATTTAAAGAATTCTTTATATGTGCTAAGTCTTTGAACAGAGAATCAGGAAGGACTGTGCTGGTTTGCAGTCGCTGGAAATGGATCAATTCAGGCACACCCATGTTATCCTAACCCAGCCCTACCTCATCTCAAGAGGGAAGTGGAGTTGAAACCAAAACCAAGAGCCCAAACAAGACCAACAACTGGTTCTGATCCTAAAAATGCTGTGACTCTTCATGGTGTTTTCTTGCCATCTCTGTTATAATTTCTATTTTTCTCTTCAGCTTGCACAGCCAAGTTCTGCCTTGTCCTCTTGAGAAAATAGTTTGCCATTTTGTTAAATGGGTTCAGATGGGTAGATGTGCAAAAGAGGAAAATGTGTTAATAATGTTTACCTAAGAAAAACTCCTTTGCCTATTGCATGATTATACATTTATATTATCCTCCCAGTGCTATTTTATGTAGTAGAAAAATTACATCAGGTAGCCTCAAGGAGAGGCAGGGAAAAGGTTAGTATTTTTCTTATAACAAAGTTGGTGTGGTGCAACCTGGGAATGTGAAGGCTTCTGCTCCAAGGGCATCCTATTACAATTCAGGAAGATGACCTCAGTGCAAAATGAGGGTAGAATCTAAAATCGATGGCTCTACAAAAGATTGCTCACTGTCTTGATAGAACCTGACTGGGCCTAAATTCTAAATTGGAAACAGGAAGGTCTTGCTTTACATATTGGCTTTACATCTGGCAGAGGACACAAAAAAGCTATAAAGGCTGCATAATGTTAGTTATGTAAGTTAAAACAATCCAATTGGTGAATGGGCACATTGCTTCTCTAGGTTATTTTCTCTGCTGGGTTTAAAACACTGGAAGATGTGACACACAGTAAGAAAATAATAAAAAATGTAAAGTGAAGGGAAAAAGCCTGCTTTTGAGTGAAACTGTTGTAGTTTTGCACAGAGTGAGACTGCAGTGCTAGGAGCTCTGCCATGTGGAAGGCCATCCAGGGAGGGAGGTCTCCCATTCTGCTTTCACCCTCCCATTTCCTACCTTGTGCTAACAATGCTATGTGGTGAAGTCGTCCATAGTGTTAGCTGACTAGACTGGAAGAAAAACCTGGTGAAAGAAGTAGGTGGTTCTCTACATCTAGAGACTTAAAGGGCTGGTAAAATGGCCTCATGAGTATGAAGCTGGGATTTTAAGGGAGATGAGCCTTTTTCTTCTTGTTGCAGTGAATCATTAGCTGTCCCTAGAACTGGGCTCTAGGCAGACTCTCTGCAGATTGTTGGGGCAGTTTCAGTGTAGAAAAGTTCTTCCTAGCTTTTTTCTACAGGGAACAGATACAAACAGCCCCAGCATGTGGTGGGACAGGCTAGCCAGCTGTGTCTATACTCAGGATGAAGAGAAGGCTGGTGCCTGAGCTAGCCAGGGCTGATGCCTCTGCCATTAGCTTCAGTATGGGCATCATTTCCCCCCTTTAGACTGGGATTATGTATTTTACATAATCATGTATGTATCTGGCCTGCAGTCTGAGCTCTGCTTCCTGTGAAAGTATGCCTAGGCCAACCCAAAGAATTGCAGTTCTCCTAATGAGAATTCTGTTCAGCTTCTCAGTCAATTACCCGTGTTCTGTCTGGATACCATTTGCTTTTATATTCTCAAAAAACACATCAGACAATCTTAGGATACTCCTTGCACCTACTCATCATGAGCCTCTAAAACACTCCCACTCAACAAAAAGTTGCCAGACAGTGTCTTTTCTGCTTAGTGCTACTTCACTTTGGTAGTAGTTCTCTGCTGGAAAAGCTCTTCAATAAGTTAATACCTGTTCTATAGGCTTTTGGCAGTTTTTTGTTTGGACGTTTCTGGAGATATAGTTTCTTATGAAAGCACAATTTTCCTGATGTCTCCTATTCCAGCATTCAGGAGTAAATGAAGTTTCCTCTAAAAATTGCCTAACACATCCCTTTGCTAGCTTCAACTATAACTCCATTATTGTTGAAAGTCCTGGCAGGACTGAGCAAGATGGAGTTTAAATTCCTTCTTCTTTCTGTTTTACATCATATACATTCATGCAACTTCTCATTTTATTGCACTTTTGTGATGTCTATTTTCTCTGAATTCTTACAGAGGCACTAAAAAATTTCACTGCATTTTAGTTTTATACCAAAATGTCTGTGTTATGCAGTGCCTCTGCAGCAGGACATCTATCAATATAGATCTGATGTCTGCACTCCAGGAAGGATATTTAAAAGCCAATGGCTTTTTCTTTTAACAAATCATAATTTCTTATCTGAGGAATAGCAATGTCAAAGTTGAAGACAATTGGCTGTAGGAAAAATACATGATCCACTCACCAGAAGTTGAAGCTAGACAAATCCAGTGTAAGCATAAGGTTCGGTTTTGCAATCATAAGGACTGTCAGCTAATTATTAGCTACTGAATGACATAATAAACAAGGACTCCAACATTTGAGGTTGAATTAGTTCAGGCTTATGTTTTATACAAAGTTAACTGCATAATAACAACTAGTGCTTTCTGAAATCAAAATCATTGAACAAGAAATTCAGGAAAGAAACAAGAAAACACAGAAGCTTCTGGTTCATTTAGGAGGTACGAGAGCAAATTTTCTTGTTTGGTTGTATTTGTTTTGGGAAGCCAAGTCCCTTTCCACTGTGATAGAGACATTTTACTGCTGGATTCAATGATACAAACAGAAATTAATGTAATTAAACACTTTAATTTCGATAGCAGAATTCAATCCCTTCTGAAAGTCCATCTTGGGCTAGCAATCGGACAAATTTATTCTCCACTATTTTTAATCAACCATATCTACTTTCTTCATTCACCATCACACCAGAACATGGCCTTTAAGCACAGGAACTTTTAAAGGGCTTGTTTTCAAACAAAGTTGGAATTATCTCTTTGTGCTAATCCTGCACAAAATATCAGACAATTTTACATTGCAACATTGAAGACTAAGAAAAGTTTTATTTTAGTCAATGACATTGCTTATTTTCCCTGAAAAACCCGACTGAGATGATGCTGTATATAAGGACTGCATAAGGCCAAGTCAAACTGTCTTGTACAGTTGATTTGCTGTAGGTTTAGTATATTAAGCTGTACTGTTGTTGGAAAGTTTTGCACAAAGCCACCTTTACTTTTTACCCGGGGAACCTGGGGCTCGTAGTATCAAGGTGTACCAAAAATTGTCTGCTTTTATTAAATGAAGTTAGTTGTCTTGGTGTGTGATCTGCAATGTTTCTCATACTGTTTCCATTTTGTGCAGCACTGTGGAAAGATTCAACTATGAAAATGTAATTTTTGTATATTTGGTTGTGTAATCATGACTGCCTCTGAGGTGCCATTAACATTTTTTAAAATAAAAATATTTACATTTATTTGATGATGCATATTGTCTCTTAAACTTTGATCACTCAAACCCCTATCAGTTTTCCTTTCTCATTAACAAATTATTCAATTGATAGTGATAAAGTTAACCATTAAGCACAAAGCCCAGTTTTAATATACTGACAAATCTGAGCATTCTGCTCTGCTGCAATTTTGACCAAAACCCTTTGGGTTTCACTTACAGTTGTGACATGGCAAAACTGCAAACATCAAACTAGGTATCATCATTGCTTTTATTGAAAGCTTGTGTGAAATTTGCTATGCAAATGTTGTGCTGTTGTGCCAAGCAACTGGACTCAGTTTGGATTATTTTTTTGAAACCTTAGAATTAGAAACTTAAGAAGTATTTTTATGTTATTGTCAGAAACCTTGGTCACATGTGCCAAAAAAATAACATAGCTCACATAAAGAAAAATGTTTACATTTATTATTCATAAAGCAGAGGTCTTGTCAGCTGGCACTGGCAGCCATTGGGAATTATGTTACTTTAATTCCAAGAACAGAGCAGAAAACAGTGCTATAACAGATTGCTTTGCAGTCACATTGTTCTTCTAATTTTCTCCTATTTGACAAAATGACACAGAGGCTGCTGTGTCACCTGCAGACTTTTCAGGCCCCTGTCATGCTGAGTTTCACATGGATTCCTGGAACTTTTTCTATATTAAGGCTAACTCCACTCACAAGCAGTATATCCTCCCACAACCACTAATGATTTTGCCCATTTCTGGCATGAGCTAAATAATCCCTGCTAACCACGCAAACCAGACATAAAAAAGATGCACCTAACCCATCATCAGTTCTCTCAGTTCCTCAAAACTCTGCTTTGGAGAGTGCATAGCACACCCTGGTAACTGCTTTAACATCCAAAATTAGAAAGGCAGAGAGTAAAATAAAATAGTCCTATTTAACAGCACTGAACGAGAAGTGTCACTTGTCGCCAAGAAGCGGCCATTGTGTAGTGTTAGCGATCACTGGATGAAACAAATAACCATTACCAGCAGCATACTCTGAAAATACTTTGTGTTGGTGCCCCAAACAACTCCAAGAATCATTGTGTTACTGCCAGAAACCAGCTGAAGGCGCCCAAGACTTCATCTGCTGTTATTTTGCAACACCCAGAACTGCTCTGAACTAGTTTGTTGAGGCAGTGCTAGCAGAGCAGTTTATAAACCTAGTGATAAATTATTCCAGAATCTGTGTGCTTATTTCTCTACTTGTGCTGCTGCAGAGGGTGCAGCAGTCAAATGGCAGGTTTTGCCTCCCTGGAAACTGGCATTGCATTGATGTAATTGAAAGGAGAAATTTCCACATTGTATCCTCCTCAGTTTCTGTTTGGACTGTGACTTAGGTGACAACTCATTAGTGTTGTGAAATTGCTTAGTGGATTGATCGAGTCACTTTTTATGTGTAGCCTACCAGATTCAGACAGAAGTGGAGAGGCTGAACTACTGGACAAGCTGGTACTAGTCACTTGTGGGGTTCTGCAGGACTCCATCCCCTGCCCAGTTCTCTTCAACCTAATTAACAGCTTGGATGCGGGACTCAAAGGAATACTAAATAAATTGGCCAATGACATTAAACTGGGAGGAGCTGTCAACTAATTTGAGGGCACAGAGGGCCTGCAGAGAGACCACAACAAATTAGAGATGGGAAATCACCAACCTAATGAAGCTTAACAAGGGGAAGTGCCAGATTGTGCACCTGGGACAGGGCAGTCCTGGTAGCGTGTATAGAATGGGGAACAAGAGGCAGGACTGTGGAAGGGATCTGGGGGTCCTGGTCAGTGGCAAGCTGAACATGACCAGACAGCCTGGGGTATCCTGGGGGCATCAGGCACAACTTCACCAGCCTGAGGCCAAGGGACGGAATTGTCCCCTCTGCTCTGCACTGGGGCACCCTCACCTCGAGTGCTGAGGGCAGCTTTGGGTGCCACAATATAAGACAGACATTCAGCTATTGGAGAGTGTCCAGAGAAGGGTCCCTAGGATGGTGAAGGGGTTGGAAGAGCAGCCTTATGAGGATTGGGTGAGGACACTTGGTCTTTTCAGCCTGGAGGAGACTGAGCAGAGATCCCATCACTGTCTGCAATTTCCTCATGAGGGGAAGTGGAGGGATGTTGCAGTTCGTTGCTATTTTCCACCGGGAGGGAAGGCTTTTTACTCCACTAACGTAGTGGATATGCAAGCTTAGTTTATTCTTTCAGATAGGTTACATTTATACTCTTACAGACAACTACTCATTAATGGGCACAACTGGCATTACCTAATTGGCTTACTCTAGACGCTGTATTAGCATGCACTCTGTTTTTCATTCCTAGCCTCTGTTTCTCTAACTACAAGCATTCTGTTATCTCTAACTACTCTGCTCAAGGACATACTGCTCCAGCACAGCTTCTCTGTGTTTACATGGCTCTGTTCACATAGCTATATCTCTCTACAGATGGGCAGACACTGCTCTCTTCACTCTCATGACCAGTGATGGGACTTGATGAAATGCCATGAAACTGAATCAGGTTTAAGTTGGATGCCAGGAAAACATTTTTTTACTCAGAGGGTGGGTGGGGACTGGAAGGGGCTCTTCAGGGAAGTGGTCATAGCACCAAGCCTGGCAGAGGTCAAGAAGGGTTTGGACAGCCCTCTCAGATACATGGTGTGACTCTTGGGATGTCCTGTGCAGGGCCAGGAGAAGGACTCAATGACCTGATGAGTATCTTCTAAGTCAGCAAATTCTATGATTCTGTGATACCCTACACCTTAGGACAAGCTGGCAAGTGCTGAGCTTCTGAAAGAAGCACAGAAAATGCTTTTGACAGAAACTTTAGGAATTGAACTTCCATTTAATGTAGTCATGATCCCTTTGGCTGCTGAGTATGTGGTTCTACTCACTTGTATGTGTACATTTGGAAAAACTCTTTAGTTACTGTGGCTAGAACAGAATCAATCTAATGGAAATGAAAGCACAGTCAGGACTAAAGCCTGTAATATATGAAAACAATATATATGGAAAAAAACCCTTGTAGCTGAAAAAATTCCCTTTATATTTTTCAGTTGAATATCATTTTAAGGAGTTGGTACTGGTCAGGAGAACATATTTTTCCTTTTTAGTCATAGACACTTGGTAAGAAGACAGATCAGCATGATATGCTGTACATCCAGGCTGAAGAGGAAGGTGGAGAATACAATGCCTGTGTGGTCAGGAGTTCCATACAACTCATCTGTCTGATGATAGCTTAATAAATTTCCTTAGACTTTATATCCACTGATGTCCTCTATGCTAAAAATTGTACTCTGGTCCTACTGAGCTTAATTTTAAAAATTCCTCTGAATTTAACTGGGCAAGACTTATCATAGCACTATGGCACTGAAAAGCAATAATGTCTTTTGACTTTTTAATGCCAAAAATATTCATTTTCTCAGGCAATCTACCCACCACAATGTATGGTTTTAAGTCTCCATCACAAATAGCACACTATTTAGTCACAGATATCTCTTTCACAATGCATGGGATGGTGAAACTATTTGGAAGCTTTCAGGATCTGCTGACTCAGATGCTGAACAGCTTGTATTCTCAACAGTAATTCCCCACTTGGCCTCTATCCTGCCAGGCTGGATTCAGGTCAAGGTGACATAGACTAAGCATGGATTAAACTACAGGTACGACCAGCAGCATGTGTACATAGCAACACAACCTTCTCTAAAGAGATGCCATTGGGCTACAGGGGCTTAAAGATTTATCTAAACTAGCAACTATTTTCAGCTTACTCAACTAAGACAGAAAAAAAAGAGCTTTCAAACTCAAGACATTTTCTGACCATATTTACTCTGTATACTCCTCCAAAGTTTGTATCTGCAAAATGCATTGAATCATTTTTCTGGGCTTTCTCATACTTTCATCTTACATATTTTACCGCTCTTTACACATTACCTTCTTTCTGTGAGGGTGAACCTTGCTGTTCTGTGAAATGTTGATCTACCCAGAACTAATATGATATGACATTTAAAGAATCACAAACAGTCTCTAATACTGTTGATCAAAAACTGTAAGATCTCTAAACGAAATCTCTTTACTTTTACTTGAGCCACAGTGGACTTCAAGTGTCCCTTAAAGAGACTTTTTTTAATAAACTACTGAGACCTGTAGCTGCATAAATTTCTATTTTTACAAAAAAACCTGACTGTATTGTGAGAGATGTTTCAAATAGGGGACTCTGCCACTCTTGGAATAATCTTTTTTTATATAAAGGCAAATATATATGTTTCCTTTACATACTGAGTTAAAAGAGAAATCAAATAAACCAACCCCAGTATGTGATTCCCCGCTCTCCCCAAAAAGATGGCTTTATATTTACTTCTCCCTCATTTTTCCCCCATATTTGTCTAGTAATATTTAAAGTCTTGATTTTCTAGATGTTTCTGCCTCTTGCTGTCCAGATTAATCTCTTGATTGACCCTCTCATCTCTTTTTGCTGTGTGTATTAGCCCCACTTCTACAAGCTCTGCTTTCTATTCCTCTTCAGCCATTTCCTCCTTGTGCCCTTGAACTCCATCTTAATTCTTGCTTCTCTCTTTCCTGGTCCTCTGCAAGATTCCCATCTGAGTCACTATAGCAGCACTACTTTTAAAGTGAGCAGAGGTAGGATGGTCACTGATGAGGAGTCCCATTACCACCCACTCTTCAGAACTGCTGGCCATCAGGGAGTAACTGGAATTATCTGACTCAGCAGGTCTTGGAAGGAAACAAGTACCCTTCTCTGATTAATGTGAGAAAAATGGAGGCAAAAATAAAGTAACACAACTTCCACCATTTAGAGTTATACTCTTAGAAAAAGATTACAACATTGGAAATACTTACACAACAATTATTCCCTAAATTAGCTGGCAAGGGACACCCAACGCTGTCTGTTAATTTTAGTTACCTAAATAATTTTAGATTTGGTAGGGTTTTTATTCCTGTGTCCCCTGCAGAGCCTACAGTGAATCTAGAGTGATCTAGATTCTTGGTGTCATGTTTCTCATGTAAATGAATTGTTTTCCAATAGATGATAGCTATGTAATCCCACTATGAACAGACAATAATTGAACCAAAGAATCTGTGCCCTCCTACCATTCCTGATAATGCAGCTGTAAAAGGGAGAAAGATTTCTGTTTGGTCTTAGTTAATATTTGTAGAGCTGATAGTGTTAAAAAAAAAAAAAAAAAAAAAGGAGAAAATTGGATACAGAAAATGAGAGTGCAACTTCATAACACTTTCTAGAAATATCTCTTTGCAGTGTAAAACTGTTTAGATCTACAGCTTACAATGTTCATCTTTTTTCATAAAAATTTATTTTGAATAAAAAATAATTTTTAAATCATTGCAGAGTCTTGTGGTGTCATTTATTTCCCTGTAGCTTTACATCGGTGTAAATGGAATACTTTTGGTATTTCACTTCTAACATTGCAACAAGTGCAGCGTACACGTAAACCTGCTCAGCGACATCGCCCCGCACAGCCGGGCTGGCAGAGAAGCGCTGAACTCCGGCCACCGGAGCTGCAGAAATCACGGATTTACACCTTAATGAGCTCACAGCCACCTCTGGGAGCGGCTGCAGCTGTCATCTCCAGCTGCTGGCAAATGTGACATTGGGCTCGGAGGAGTTTTTTGTCACTTTTTTTTTGGCTATGTGTGTGTCATTACCAATACCCACCTTCTAATATACTAATTGAACCATCTTAATCCTTATTAAAGCGCTGTTAGCTTTATTAGAGGAATGCCAATACCATCAGGACGTTCAATCTCTTGCTTCATTCAAAGAGATTTTAGACGGAAAAATGAGAATGTTTATGAGAAGATGGTGTTTACAGTATTTTAGCCGATCTCTGCCACAGCAGCGGCCCCGGGCCGCATTTACGCGCTCAGGGAGCTCTGAGGGCTCGCCCCGCCATTACAGAGCCCGCCCGTCTCCCCGGCAACGCTCCCGGCGTGCCCCGCGCGCCGCGGGCCCCGGCGGGCGGCGCCGCCGGCGGGAGGTGAGAGGCGCCATTTTTAAATCGCTCGGGCTGGCGGCAGCCACGCCTGGCGGAGCTGTGGGCGGGCGTTCCGCTGGGCGAGGGGGAGCCAGCGTGTGCGTAGGACCGGGCTGTAACGGGGGAGTCGGGCTGTGAGCGGGGCTGGACTGTGATTGGGGCTGGGCTGACTGCGTCCGTGGGGCTGCATCTCTTGGCGAACGGGTGGGGAGGCCCCTTGGCCTCTGTTCGGGCCCCGCGTTCTGCCCCCGGCCCGGGCCGTTACCGCCGCGCAGCCCGGGACAGGAGAGCCGGGCGCTCCTCTGTGCCTGCTCCTCCGCCTCCGGGAACAGCCTGCTGCGGCCTCTGCGGCCTGCTGCGTTCGGGATCGCCTGCACAGTTCAGGGGCAGGAGGAGCCGCTGAACTCGCTGCAGGCTTTCAAGAGTTTACGCTTGTCTGCTTTGCTTTCCACCAGCGATCCTCAGCCACGTTCGCTGTGAGGAAAATTACTATTTTTCTGTGCTTCTGGATATGTGTCAGTCATGTTAATGTTGTTCCTCTGACCGAGCTCCTACGTCCATAAGTCGAAAAAATTAACTGTAAAAAGGTCACAGTGACTTAAGCAGCTCACTTGGCCTCTCACTCGATCTTTGTCCATGTAGTGTAGTGTGTATAAAATTATGTTTCTGCCTACAGGAGGTGTGGGATACGTATGCCAATGTGAAACCTATGCCATCCCTGAACATTGCGATTTTTGAGTCAATATGAAAGGGAAGTGATTTTCAGAAGAGTTTTGGTTGTGGACTATAGCTGTATTTGCAAAAAGTAGCCATTTGTATGCCTGAGTAGAACTTTGAGTGAAAATTTATGTGTGTTTGAAGGTTTCTTGCTATGAAAAAACTGGAAAACATACTGGCTGCTATTGAGTACAGCTCAATTTACCATCTCCCATTCAAAATTCAATTTGATCAGTCAGTTTGACTTGGTAGTGTATGTGGCTAGAGCACAAATTTTAACCCTGAGTTAAGAGAGAACCTTATTTGTTGTTTTTCACCTAATAAGTAACTGGATCTGTAGTACAAAAACCGGTACCATGTGCCGTCTGTAGGGATGGACATTGCAGTAATGTATGGTTCATTGTTGCTGAAACTTTTCCCATGAACAGTGTTGTGGAGGGAGTGATAGTAGCTTGCAGGAGATTGCTATCTTCTGAAATGCATCTGTCATACAGATATTCTCCAGTATTTCTGCACTTAGGTACACAAAAGTGTTAAGTGTTTATTTTCACTGGTTCTCTGCACTAACATCTGAGCAGTGTCTAGGTTATGGAACTCTATAACAAAGGTTTTCCTGTTTCTCTTTGGTTTTGCCTCCCTAGATTTTTAAGGTGATAGCTTTGACTCTTGCAAGTTGCTGATGACAGATCAGTATAATATGGACTGTAAAGTAAAATGTGGTGTGCTGTCACATTTCTCAAATTATATAAAGGGAGTTTGACCTGGTTTTGTTACACACTTGATGTTCATGGGAAGTCTGATCTCTTATGAGTGTTGCATAGTTGTTTAAGATAGGATTTGTTTCACTGAATTGTGGCTGTCTAAAATCTGGGTATGTAGTCCAAGGCTGTGATTTTATGAACATCTGAGCTCTGTGCTGTGCCAGCTCTCTGCTCCTGAAAGGAGAAAGGCTTGCTCCTTCTCCTGGTTACTTGGCTCTTTGTTCCTTTCCCCTAGTCCGTACCAGCTGCCCACTTGCACTGATGATGTCGCTTGCTGGATTTTTCTAAGAGCTCGTGTGACTCACTGACCTCACAGAAAAACTATTGAGTGTCTTCTGTTTGTTTGAGTGTGTTGGCTTCTTGAGTTAAAACAGTTCATGAAGGGGTCTGATGAATGACAAACACAGGAATGGAGATAAAGAAATGAGGATTAGAACCCTCACATTCCTAATGACAGTGAGCTCTTGTGTTGGATTACACTTCTGCATTAGTTCATTGTCTGGTCTTACTGTAGACTCTTGAGCAGACATAAGAAGGGGGTGGTATTTTAAGAGTTATTTCCATGAGGCTGTGCTTTCCTTGAGTTTTCCACACTTTCAGGCAAATAGATCATTGTTTCAGAAGATCATGGCTAATTCGATTAGAAAAAAAAAAGAAGAGGTCTGGAGTTGTGACAGAAGGTGGTAGAGATATTAGACCATGAATTGTGTGAAGAAGCTTTTTGACTTCCAAAGATTTTCTTGAGAGTTTTACTGCTTGAGCAAAATCTGGCACAAGGCTAAGTACTGTCAGTTTTTTCATTGTTAGTTGCAAAATTATATTTATTGTGTTATCTAGGTGTTTAAAACTGTGTTCAAACATGATAAAGTGTTTTAAGTGTGGCTGTGGTATGAAAAAGAGAGCCATGAGTGAGTTATGTAAGGCACTTGGGGGAATTACCAATACCTGGTGCAGTCATGTCGTTTGGTTATGCCAGATGAACAAGAAGGAAGCCTTGCTGTTGTAAAGAAAATGCCATAAAAATCATATAAAGAAAAAAATTACATTGATATATCATATTTTTCTCCAAATGCAAGTATTCTCACTTTTAAGAGCTTGTAGCAAAAAAAGTTAAAGTAATATAGCTGGAAAATATTGCAAAAGAAAAGCCCTTTCATGATGGGCAGCTGTAAAGAGGAGAGATGGATAGCAGGTCATTCAGCAATGTTCCTCTCTTTAGGAGGAGAAACAATTGGAGAAGAAAGGCAAAACCAAGGTGTTTCCTGGAAATGTAATTAATTTACTTCACTTAGGTATTCCACAGTAAATATTGCCATTTACCTATAAAGTGCATTTCCTAGGTTTCAGAACTCTGCACCAATGCCTTTATACCTGTGGAAAATTATGTTAAGGTTTCATAGAATGAATTTGGGGTGACTGATACAAGTTTGCAGTTTGGTAGCTTGATAAAATTTGGCAAATAAGTAGGTCTGGAATTAAGTTTAAATATGATGGTGGGTTTAGTTTCTTTAAAGTATGTTTTATGCTTCTCCACTTCTTGAACACGTCTCCAAGAGAGGAAAATCTAGTGTTCTTTTAAAGTATTTCTCAAAAATTATGCAGTCTTTGTGATAGTGTTAACATTAGTTAAGATCTGTTCACTGACTGTGAGCAACTACTGTTAGCCATTAGCAAAGAGATTCTGGTTGGTAATCTATTTGAAGAATTTGTTTCCCTAAATGTTGTTGATTATTAACAGTTTACTGCCAGAAATTATTTTGTGATGTGGGGAAAAAATCCCCAAAACAACAAAAAACTTTTTTGCATGTGAATATGTTAAATACTACAAATTGCTCTTTGTGTTTTCGAGGAAGGAGCTCTCACGGAATAATGAGGTCTCTGTTGTCTGTTTCAGTTGCCACCAGGAATGCAAATCATGACATTTGCCGCTAGATGTCCCTGCAAGCCAAAGGAGTTGTGTTTCCTTAAATGCCACTTAGGTTTTTGCAGTCTGGAGCATTGTTTTGTCAGCTGCAATTATCTTCCTCTCTTTTCTCTATTTTTGTAAAATCTTCATGCATATGAATACATGGCCAGGTGTGTGTCTTTCTTTGTAATCTGTGCACTTTTTGATAGTAGCAAAAGCTGAGAGGAGAGAATATGCTTCTCACCTGCAGCAGCTTGGAATAGGGAGTGCAAAAGGCTGTGTTTCAGCTTATCTTTTGGCTGATGTGCTCTCAGAAAGTGTAGTGTTTTCTTGGTGTCTTTGACTTCATCTCCATTCTGCCACTTCAGAAATACTTCTTACTCAAGTAAGCAGCAGGATTCAGACCTGACTTTAAATGCTATGTTTCTAATTCTGAGCTTTGGCTTGCAGTTTGATAGTTATGTTTAGAATCTCCAGCCTATGAAAGCAAAGTACTATTGCCTGGTTGTTGAGGGGTTTTGTTGTTGTTTTGGTTTGTTCTTTTTGTTTGTGTGGGGGTTTTGTTTGTTTTTAAGTGGTCATGTTAACCCTGTTGATATGCTTAGAAATTCTTAGCGACATGCTGCCTTGAATTTTCTCTGTGTACCAGAGCTTTCTCTCCTCTCACATGATTTGTTGTCTTTAGCATCACTGACCTGTTCTCCTCATCTAGCTGTCGGTTTAACAATTGAAAATATCTTTATATTTAGTTAAAAAATTGATGTTGCCCTTTGTTTCTCAACAGCCAACAAAATTCAGGGATGAAAAAGAGATTGTATTGATTTGAAAAGTCTTGAGAACCATGTCATTAATGTTTGAAATTGGTTGTGCATTTAGGACAGTCACAGAGGAGAATGTTCTTTATTCTGATTTCTTCCTCTTCATTCTCTCAGCAAATTTGGGTAAAGCAGAATATAAGCTTGCTGTTGTTGCTTTGCCTAGACTAATGTTGTAAGTGGTAGATTTTTCTCTGACCTTTTCTCATTTTAGCAATGGAGGAAGAAAAAATCAGAAAGAAAGTCTTACGTTTACATTTGCTTGACATTATCATGTCTTAGTGGAAAGGGTGTTTTTTTCCTGTATGGAAGACAAATTTTCATCTTGCTTATAGTTCAGGGGTTTATAAAATCAGATTATTAGTGTTTAAGATACATCCATGAAAGAGTGCAGTGGTGAAAGCATACATGCAACTGTGCACATAAATAAGGTGAGGTACTTTTAGTGATAGTAGACATTTATCATTGTTTCTCTTTGTGTTTTACTTTGTACAAAGTTACACTTTGCACACTGCAGACATGGACTTCTTGGGCACCAGTCCAGCTCTGCCAAAAGCTAAAATGGCAGAGTAGTTGTTTTCAAAGCTTTGTAACTTCCCTAAAATTCAGTAACAGTCCCCCATCCCACCCCCAGATCCTATAGAAGTGTCAGTTGTGATCAGATTAATACCTATTGCTTCAAATATCAAAAAGCACTAATGAGGCATAATAGAATACTTCCTTATTTCTTGGGAACTCTTGATTTGCAGCTTCCCTTGCACCAATCTGGTATTATCACATTTCACAAAAGTCTTTCTGGAAAGGTCACAATAAACCACAAGATAAGCTTTGAAAATAAGGCAGTGACGTATTTCAGGACTGAACTGTGGGCAAGTGTCTTCCAGGCTGTCCCTGACACCGTAACTCTTCTTGAGAGAGAGGTGGATAGGAATTCAATGGAGAATTATCTGCTTTTCTTTCAGCTGAATTACTGGTGTATTGATTAATACAGCCTGTTAGGATAGTGTGACAGACTTTGACTTCAATAAGTAGAAAGAAAAGCTGTGTGTCTGCTGTCTGTGACCTCTGCTTGAACTCTGATTACAAAGCATAATTAGGGCATCATAATTGGAGTCTCAGTGTATAGCACAAGTAAAATAACATTTTGTGTAATCTTTCAGATAGTAGTGCTTGTTCTTATTTTGTATTGACTCAAATGACCTTCATGTTTAAGTGTACTCTGTGCCCCTGGAAGGGCTATTACTTCTCAGGGCAGGCTGCATGAACAAGGAAGACTTACACTTTCAGTAAAGTTTTCTAACCCATGTTAGAGCAGAACCAGGATTCTTCTATACTTAAAAGTAGGAGCAGTGTGTGAAACCTTTGAACTGTGAATGTTCTTGAATGCTAAATACAAGTCCTTGTATTTGTTCAGGTGTCTTGACCTTCTGAGATGTCAGTGGAAGGAGTGGATGGTCTTGTAGATTAGTTATCCATCAATCTTGTCTTCTCCATACTCATCGTGAACAGTCATCATAAAATGGATGGTCTGGGCAGCCTTCTTCCTCTTGTGGGTGAAAATGGTGATGCAGCTAATTCACAAGAAATACTAAAACTTTTGATGGATGAAAAAATGCGAAGTGAGCACCATAAAGCAAATTATCAAACTCTAAGGGCAGAACATCAAAGGTACATAAATTTAAACAATTTTTCTCTTTAAGTTGTTAACAGGTGAAGCTAAATGTTAGAAGGGATTTATTTGTATGTATGAGATGTGTAATATTTCTGTGTGTAAGGATGTATTAGAGTGTTGTTCATATTAGAAAATAAACAATTCAAAGTACCTTAAGACATTGCAGATTATGTTTCTGCAGTACTTTTTATGCTTGTAAGTATGGGATAACTTTTCAGTATATTAATATACCCAGGAAGAATGTATTAATAGCTTAGTTCTTTGATTTTTGTTAATAACTTGTAATAGCTTAGTTATTTGGTGTTTGTATGTTTGCTTCTGTGTGTCTTTTGAGCTTTATGGTCTAATTTTAAAAGGTGAACATAAAGTAAATATGTATTTTATCTTTCAGATTACAAGAGGATTATACCAAATCACAGGATGAACTGAAACAGTTGTTAGTTGAAAAACAGACTGTACATGACAAATTGCAGCAGCTTCTTGCTGACTTTCAAGAGCAGTTGCTGGCTAAAACACAAGAGCTGGAACAAGTGAAGTTGCAGGTGAGATAATTTACTGGAAGGACTTAGTATGTATTTTTATCCTGTAGTAGGGCCATGCATATTTTTCTGTTAATGCAGCATTCATGTACCCAGCTTGGATATATTTCTGATTTCTTGAAATCCACCCAATCTAAGTAGTGGCTCTTCTTTAGAGTGACTGTGAGTTGAAATTACTGTTTCCTTGTTGAACTGAATCATCCAAATCCTGTTGTTAGGTGCTGGGTAAGACTGTCTGTGCTTGCTCTGCTGTTAAGGGGAGAATCTTCTGCCTTGGAGGATAACTTAGGTGCCTAGACATATTAGGATAAGTAACTAGAAAAATAGGTATTTGTTTCTCTTTGTGATGTCAGCTTTCTTCTTTATTAAAAAATCCCAAACTGAAATCAAACAGAAAACCTCAACATTTAAGATAACTTGGATGACACTCTATGTAACTGCTTGTTTCCTTAAAGTAATGCAGGACATGTTCTTAGAAAATAAATCTCTAACCAAAGGTTCCCAGACTCTGAAGGGAGAAGATGTGCCTCAGTATCATAACTAGAACTAGTTTCCAGGGACTTCAGGATACAGATAAGTGAAAGAAAAGTAGAATAAATAAGTATATGTCACAGCTGTGGATGAAGTCTTTTGTTTTAAACTCTGTTTCTTGGTAGATAGTTTGCTATGTGAACCATACCAAGAAATTTTAACAAAACACCATACAGAATGGAGCTTAAGGCAAGGAATCCTTCCTGGTGTGGTTTTTTTTTTTTTCATTTAAACCATTATCCATGTATCCATTGGAGAGAACACATCTAATGTATTTTGCAAAGAGTTCTTTAGTGTTGCTAATTTTGATCTTTTTGGCTTGGTTCACTTACTGTTTAAATTAGACACTAATTCTCCATCTTTTATGTGAGACTTCTTTCCCTTCCCCCAACCCCCACAAAGGAGATAAATCTCTTGACAATTCAGCCTGAAATTTTTGTATCTTCCCAGAATATTTTTAGTTCGCTAATACATTTTTTTCTTCTGTAACTACCACTGAAATTTCTTTAGAGAAACAGAAAATAAAGTAGAATTCCTAAAATAATATTTGAAATACTTTATTCCTGGCCATTTGACCTATCACAGTGTAAATAACTGAATATGACTAATTATTTGTGATACTTTTTTCTTTGAAGGTACTAACTCCTCAAAAATTAGAACTGTTAAAAGCAAAAATTTATGAGGAATTGGAGTCTCCTATGAGAGAGCGTTATCAGAAGCTAGAAAATGTAAGTCATAAATATTGAAATTTTATTTCATTTAGAGTAGTGATCGCTGCTTTACTAAAACCTTAGGAAATTAAAACTGAAAGGGGAGCAAAGTATGACATTATTTGTCTGGTACTGTTGTCCTGGGCAGGGAAGGTTGAAATCCTGGGAGAGGGAGGAGGTGGCATTCAGTTCATCAAAGATAACTTGTAAAACAATAGGAACATTGCATGGACATTTAAAGAAAATACATTTTAAAACTTAATTCTTTTTTTGTCTAATTTAGGAAGTAGAAAAATACAGAACACTATATAACAAACTTCGTTATGACCATACCTTCCTGAAATCAGAATTTGAGCATCAAAAGGAAGAACATGCACATATTTTAGAAGAGAAGAAAATAAAATATGAGGCTGAGGTATGTAGAATATTATAGTAGCTAAGAAAGTATCTCTGACAAAGCTGCTTGAACTTTGTGGAACTGTTGGTACTTGAAGGGTTGTCAGTTTAGCTCCATTTCATGTTTGTTTCTATTCTCTTAATTCTCAAGGCACTTCTGTGACTTAGCCTAAGGCTGCCTGTGCAGATTTGTTCAGTGATGGGTTGCAATATTATTTGCACTATTAAAAGTAAGAATAACTTGTTTTCTGGTAAATGACTGTGTGTTTGTTTAATCCTATTAGTAATTACATTTGTGATGAAATTTGTGACATCATGCTGATTTGAAATTGATAAATTAAGTAACCAATATAAGTTTAGACTTTAAAATACTTACGTGGCAACTTATTGAGGAAGATATTGTTGATAGGAGATAAGGGTATGCAATGTACCTGTCATGTTAGTTTGGATCAAGATGGTGATAATCAAAAGGATACTGAAAACTTTGTAACTTTGTTTCAATTGCATTAGCTCTTGAAGAAACCATTCATTCATTTCTTTGGGCTTTCAAAAGTGTATGCAGCTAAATAAATTGCCAGCTTATTTATGTTTTAAATATATACAGCATTGTAAATGAGTTGCAGATGTCATTTGCATATCCATTTGAGTATTTGTCTGGAAGCATATATTCTAGGATGCCAGATTTGAATGTATTACTCTAAACATCAGACACAAATCAAAGCAATCATCACTTTCAAAATCAATCCAAGTTTGCAAATGCAGTGCATTAAAAACAGAACAGTTGTCCTTCCTGGAGCTAAACCCACATGCTGCTTTACAGCCTGCCTCTCTCATGGGCTTGTTGAGTTTGTGCTAGTCCTGCAGCTAATTAGCACACTCACACAGAATGAAACTACCTTGAGCCCAGGGCACAGTGTGATCTGGTTTCTCTCAAAGGCTTTTTATCTTTCCATGTCATTTTGCACAAGGAGGCTATAAAAACATCCTAATTCTTAAATGATGTCTTGAGCATATCATGCAGTTGAATTTCCTCATAAAAGGCATTTGGAGGGCGTTTGCTGCAGAAATCAGGTTTGTTAGTAAAGAATGCTGGTGCAACTTTTAAAAGGAGTGCTGCAGATCAGAGTTTGGAGAGAATTCTTACATACTTTTCTTTCTCACTCTTTTGCCCCCACTATTCTATTCAGTCCATGTCACTTGTTTTGAAATATAACAATCCACAGTCTCCAGATTGGTTTGTACCTTTTATACTACCTTTTAAGAGAGAGTTGGGGTTTTTTTTGTTGTTTTTACTGGGTTTTGGTTTGGAGTTTAGGTTTCTTTTGTTGTTGTGGTTTGGTTTTTTGTTTGTTTGGTTTTCTTTTTTTGTTTGTTTCCGTTTTTTTGTTTTGTTTTGGTTTATTGTGCATTTGGGCCCAGTCATATTGACTGTCTGGAGTTATAAGCAGATTTGAGTTCTGTTGTAATTATAAAATAAAGGAATCATAAGGTAAGTTGAAAGAGACTCTTAAAATATTGAAGTGTAATGAGATCAGGTTGCTCAGGTCTATGTTCAGCCAAGTCTTGAACATCTGCAAGGATGAGGATTCCATAATTTTTCTTGCAAGACTCTTTCAGTATTTAACCATCTTCATGGTAAACTTTTTTCATAACACGTAATTGGAAATTCACATGTTCCAAACTGTGCCTGTTGCCTTGCTTCCCATCTCTGTGCATCTTCTTCTCCGAGCTGAGGCTTAGTTCTCTCAGCTTGTCCTTATGTGTCATGTTCCCCAGCCCTCTGAACACCTTAGCAGTCATCTGGACTTGACACAAATTCCAGATACAGCTTTACCAGTACTGGAAGGGGGACAAAGGATCACTTCCCTGAATGTGCTTGTTATCCTGCTGCCAATCTGCCAGGACTGAATTGGATGCTCTGCTGACTAATGTTTAGCTTTATGTCCACTAGGACCCCAAATCCTTTTCCACAGAGATGCTTTCTAGACAGCTGCTATGGGCCTGTACTGTTGCCTTGGATTACTCCATCTCAGATGTATCATTTGCTCTTCTTGTTGAAGAGGACCCAGTTCTGTCCATTCCTTCAGCTTGCCCAGATTCTTCTGGATAGCAGTTCTGCCTTACAACAGGTTGACCATTTCGCCCCAGTTTGGTGTCTCACTCAAGGTTGCTGAAAGTGACTCCATGCTGTCATCCAGTTTGCTAATGAGGACATCAATCAGTATTGCACTCTTTAGTGTTCTCAGAAAGACCACATTAATTACAGGCATTCAGGTGGTCTTCTTCTGATTTTCCTACTCTAAGCAAATGAATGTTTAAAGATCCACTGCTGCTCTTTTCTGAATTGTTAACTGCTGTAATTGTTGCTGTCTGACACCAAACCAATGTAAGAACTTTTTGTTTTTCTGATTAACAACTATCAGATTGCAAGACTGGATAAAGATAAGGAAGAACTCCATAATCAGCTGCTTAGCATTGATCCTACAAGGGAGAGTAAACGTGTGGAGGCACTTTGTAGAGAAAAGGCACAACTGTGTCAGAAAGTAAAAGCCTTAGAAGCAGAAGTAGAAGAACTAAGAGCAGAAAGACACAACTGTGTTGTGCAAGCAGAAAATGTTCAAAGAGTACAAGCACGACAGTTAGCCGAGATGCAGACCATGATGCGGTCTCTAGAGGTAAGACTTTCTTTTATTATTTTGTCTCCCTGTAGAGTGTGCTAAGAATAATGCTTGGCCTGACAGAACTGCCACTGAAATCACTGATAATTTTGCCATTGACTCTACAATTTGAATTTGTACATTTCATGTTTAAAATCAAATTGTAGTTGACTGGGAGTCATGCACTGCCAGTTCAGCTTTGGAAAGTCTCTCAACTGAGAGATTCTGCTGAATGATCTCCTTTCCAAACAAGCGAGTCATACCCATATTTGTAGTCAATAAGAAGGTCATGTCACCACTCAGCTGGAGTTAGAAACCAGTATGTTAATAGTCTGCTGCAGTAAATTCTTTATTTTCAAAAATGTCACATGATGTTCGTCTCTAATCCTTTCCTTATCTGTCATCTTTTTTGCTTACCTATACCTCTTCTTTCTTCAACACATTACTGCATTGTTTAGTACTTGGCTGTTGCACTCTTTCTTGCTGTCCTTGGTATTTCTGGCCTGTTGCACTTTTCCCAAGTATTCCCACTGTATTCCTTATCTGTGGTCCTCAGACCTGTCAGTTCTTGCTACCTCTCTAGGTAGCGAGCCTTTTAATCTAGATTCTTCTCACAGTTGCAGCATGCAGATAGATGGTTCATTTTCTTTTATACTATTATCAGTGCTGTGTACCTTAGTTACAAAATGTTGTGATCTCAACTTAAAAAGTGCTGTAATCTTCTTAGCCATCTTTAAAGAGAGCCCTGCCGGAAATAGTGTCCAGAGAAAGGAAGGTGGCATCATATATTAGATTACCTTTTTCATATTCAGTAAAGATCAGGGTCTTGTCTTGTGAAGATCAGTCTATAACAGAGTAATTGCATTGTATTTCCTCTCCAGTTGTAGTTACACTGTTTATGGCCCAGTAATTTACTGGTAAGCACACCTGCTGCCTCCTAACCTAGTCAGATTACCACCACCCCTTATCAAGGAGGATTGAAAGTGGGAGTGATTTTGTGTAGGAGGTGTTAGTAAAACACCTTAGTAAAAGGTGTTAGCTGCGACTTTTGAGTAAAATTCAAGATCCTTGTTGTATTGGAATATATGGTTGAGCAAAGATGAATATTTATAGATCATATTATGTATAATAATGAGTCAGTAATATCTAAAAGCCTAGATCAATCAAACTTTCAAATGAGTAACGAGAGACAACCCAGCTCCAAAAGTCTTAAAAATACTTCTTTCATTCAAGGCAGAAAAGAAGTCTGCTGAACTACAGGTTGATCGAATTGAGAAAGAACTGCAGACAAGCCATGAGCAAAACATTCTCTTAACTAGCAAACTTCACAAATCTGAACGAGAAGTCAATTCCTTAGCTGCTCAAGTAAGTACTTTCATGGTATCTGAAATATATTTTTTACATCCTGTTATGTTTTTCAGCTTATATTTTACACTAAGAATAAAATAACAATGTCTTCTGCATAAAATACATATTGAATTTTTCCCTCAGTTTCAGTTGAAAGACAAAGAATATGTGACTTTACAGGAGAAAATGTTCTTTTTATTCCATCTTATTATCTTTTTCCTGAACAGAATAAGACTTGAAGTGGTATCTTTATATTCATGTTTTTAATGTTCATGAAAACAGCCAGCCTTTAGAGCTTTAAACTGATCTTCCTTTTT
>VWYI01048872.1:0-29727 GCA_013399455.1 Anthoscopus minutus | reverse complement strand
TCACCTTCTATTTCTGGTCTAGGTCATGGATCTGACAATTCATTTAGTATTTGAAATAATTGTGTTGTTTCACTTGCTCTACTAGGCAAAGAACATTGAGAGCAATTTTTCATTTATGTAAATTAGTGCATTTTTGACACAACTTGAGCATAACCTGATTCAAATCATATACTTCATATGGTTATTTTTTTCTATTATTGCTAAATTCTTGAGTCTTTCATACTCTGCTTGAAACCTTATCAGGCCACAGAGTTTCAGCAGTTGGGTTTTTTTTTTATTCCTAATTGAAACCAATTCCGTAAGGTTGCCACATGAAACAAAGTACCTAGCTCATTCTTTGAAGGAAATAGGCATTGCTCTAAGATACCTGATGCAGCTGAGTATGGAGGCAACTTGAAATAGCTTTCTAGAGTGAAAAGGCCAAAACTTTCTAGTACTAGTTGTGTTTAAATCACTACACAGCTTTAAAGAGAATTGTCTTCACTGATTGGCCATGCCCCAAAACAGTACCTTTGTCTTCCTGAAATAATTGTTCCTGTTCACTTGCTTTAATATTAAGCTCAGTAAGAACAATGAAAAAGTGATGTTTTCTGTATTGACAATATACTTACAGTGTACTGCAAACTAAAAATGTTGGGCCCAATGAAATTTGAAACTGAATACAGACAAGATTTAAGTTAATCTGAATTTACTGTGGAATTACATTTGCATTTGAATTAGCTAAATAACCAGGAGCCACTGTTAGAGCATGCTGGCTTATTTACCAGTGAACACAGCTGATAGTCACAAGATTTTAGTTTGTATCATTTGTCCTTGCCTATAGAGTCATAGTTTTAGAAATGCCTCACTTGGCAATATAGGTGGATTAAAATGTGAGATTTGTTGTAGCCCAGTTACTGGGTTCACTGATAACAAGTTACTGTTTACTGTAAACTTGTCCAGAAAATGAAAATTTTCTTGCTTGACCTTTGCATAGCTATTGTGGAACACTTTTTAAAATTTTTAAATCCAGACACAATTGCTTTTTGGAAATTGCTCTGGAGTTTAAATCTGTAATAATATCAACTGTTGAATTGCTTTTAGACCATGATTCCAGTGTAATGGTTGCTTTTCAAAAGTTTTGAAAATATAACTGTTACACCAAGAAAAGGCCTCTTCTGCTTTTCTTGTGTTTTGTTTTTTCCCCCTTCCTCCATTCATTCTATCATTTGAATTAAGATTTTTAGTTCCCTTTTGTGAATGAGCAGGTTCGTACCAATAATGACATATTTAACTTTTTTTAATGTATAATGCAGGATTGCTGTCTGACAAGGAAATTCTAACTGCAGCTGTTGAGCGTCATAAATTGCTTTTAGTAGAAAAGGATCGGGAGCTAATTCGTAAAGTGCAAGCTGCCAAAGAGGAAGTTTTTGACAATATTGCAGCCCTACAGAATGAAAAGTATGTCTATTGATTTCCTCCTCGGCTTCTAAAAGATGACTGTTTTGTGTTACTTTTAAAAATGTCACTCTTAACTAAACACTTCTGGCATTTTGTAGTGATTCTTGTGTGCATGTTGAATAATTTCTTAGGTTAGAACTCGAGAACAGATTAGCTGATCTAGAGAAGATGAAACTGGAACAAGATTCTTGGAGACAATCTGAAAAGGATCAGTACGAAGAGAAGCTACGTGCTGTGCAGATGGCAGAAGAATCTAGCAAAAAGGAGCTTCAGCGTTTGCGGTAGTGTGGCATTTCTAATCTTAGCACAAATTTCTCATTTTCCCCCCTTAATGTCTTTACAGTAGATACCATGAAAGATTACTACTCAGATACCGATATCTTCATTATGAAATGTTTGTTATAGTAGATTAAACAAAATTATCTTTTGCACTATGTAGAAAAGAGTGCAGAATTAAAAATGAACTGTTTGAAAAGAACACTTTTCGTCCACACCATTAAGTGTTAATTTCAATTACCATTTTGAAGTAATAATTTGGCAATACGTTTGTTAGAGCTGGTTTTGTACTGGCATAGGCCCAGTGTTAGAGTAAGCCATTTCTCTTTCCACAAAGGCACCATAGCAGGATTTGGCAAGCTGAGACTCTGATATGATGTCTCCGAGTTCGTTTTTATGCTTGGGAGTTTACTTGGCTTACTGTAGTTTTTGTATGAAGGTCAGCATGATAAAATGAATCATACTCTAAAAGTCTTATTCCTATGTGAATTCTAAGAATGAATAGAAATATATTTCTAATACTTTTTTAGTTAAATATTTATCAGCCCTTCAAATAATGCTATTTATTTGTCAGGCTGATTTGTCCTAATTCATAGCATCTGTATTTTGATTAGATAAAATTAAGGATGTCTTACACAATTTTAGATTAAAAATTCAACAGCAAGCTATGCAGACAGAAGAGCTGGAAGAAAAGAAATGTGAAAATGCTAATCTGAAACAGGTAAGGTTTTATTGTATTGTAATGTTTTATAGAGAAATATGTTCTTTCCTGTAGGTACCATGTTTTCTTTCCTGTAGGTCCTGTGTTTGAAGATTAGATTGTATTTTTAAGGCTTTTTTTTTCCCTGAGGGACGAAATGTGTACTTCAGATATTTAAAGAAGTGTTCAGAAATCAATCATGCTTTCCTGGTTCTCTGTAAATGGATTACAGCTTTTTGTTTCATATGTTTTGTGGGTACCAGGAATTTCAAAACTGGATGTTTATAGACTGATATATTGAATATGGTTATGCACTATTTAACTGGAGATTCAGTTGCCATGGAGACTTATAAATTGTTTCTAGGTAATGCTTTGCATTTACACTGCATCTCTCATCTGAGATTCAAGTGTTTAACAGATGTTTCATAAATGAACAAACTAGTGTAAAGAGGTATGTTTTTGTTGCAGAGTCAATTGACGGCAGTGTTGAAAATCAAACGTGTTTTTTTTAACTCCTGCTTGCCTGTGATGTTATATAGTAGGTAATAACAATAGCTGTCCATCAAAGTACTCTGAAAGCTGTGTGCACTTGAAACTCAAGACAATTATTTTTTTCCTCCAGAGAACAGAAATTGAAGGATCTAAGTGTCCATGTAGGGGAGAGGAAAGGGAAATGATCATTTCTATATGCTGGCTGTAGAGGTTGGACTTTTCAATGCTTCCTTGTTTTGTGAACTGGTTGGTACAGTCACTGTTGGCTGTGACACGCTGTGTATTATGAGACAAAAGAGCCTGGATAGCTCCACAGCTCTGCTACAAAGTATTTCATGGTCCTCGAGTTCTGTTCAGCCCTGGGGGTGAAGCACTGGATTTCTAAAGTTCTGGGGAACACTTCAGTGACAGAAGAGTTCCACCTACCTTTCTAACTACAGTATCCTTTGTCCCATAGTGATTTACTTTAAACCTTCTGGAGAAACTGTTGAGTAAAAAGAAAAGAAACAAGTAAAAAAGGTTAATGAAAAGCTAAAGATAGTTGGTGTTTCTATTTTGCATTGTCTCAGTATCTCAAAATCAATTGTTGGTTGTTTGGATACCTTCTGAAATGGAAAAAATAATTTTTGTTTTGGTAGCAAATAGATGATATCCAACTCCAGCTTGCCTCACTTTCTCAATCAGAAAATAATTTACTGGAATCTAATCAGAAGTTGAAGGAAATAATAGAGAAATTGAAACAAGAATGTCAGCATGCAAGGACTCAGGCGGAGAGAGCTCAGCTGGAAACAGAGAAGTAATTTTTTTCTTTTGGCTTTACTTTTCACATTGCTTGTGTTCTGCTCATGTGGATTACATTGACTCTGGATTGTAGATTCTGAATAAAGTCAGAAAGTTAAAATGACAGGAGATACTGGACAGTTGTAAAAAAATGGCTGTACATTCTATAGCATTGTATATATAAAAGCTTTCCTCATGTCAGCTTTAGGAGTTTGTTTCCACTCGTATCTGTTAAAATTAATTATCGATTAGTAAGATACAATGTTGCATAAAATGAAATTCTACTTATACTGAAGTGAGTGTCAAACTTCTATAGGTATAAATGGATCTAGAGTTTCAGACAGTTCTTTTAAGAGTGTTTAAGCTATATGAGTGAAAAGAGCATTCAAGCATTGTATTATGCATTATAAGGTTCCATGGTTCCAGTCAGTACATATGTGAATACATCTTTCCCTTACCCATTAGCTACCTTTGGCTGAGATGAGGTAAGTTAAAGCTTATAGAATACCTTCTAATTCTTCTCATCAAAATTAAAAATCATCATTTTCCCTTTTTTGCACCAGCTTGACCATATACCATGAAAGTATGCCAATAAATGTTGAAGGAAGCCAATAAATGATGAAGGAAGCCAAATTTTATTCAGATTCCATATAGAAATGCACACTTTCCTGGAATTTAAAGATTGATTTGTCAGTCTGAAATGGCTTTTCAGAATTTACTAGTTTAGTAACCAAATATGTGTCTAATGTGTACAGGGTTATTGTGTGGTGGGTGTTTTAAAAATCACTGTCCCAGATTAAATATAAAACTTCTGAAGGGTATAATGTAGCTTCTTTTTGTTTTAATATCTCTTTTGCTACTAATTGGTACTGCAATTGGTATGTTGTCATTAGTTTAAGTAGTGCTTTTCAGTTTAACATTTGAAGATATTGTATTTGGAATGCAGGGTATGTCAGTAGCACATTAAATACTTCAGATGTTTGTTTTAGGAAGGTGTACTCACATTCATGTTGAGTGAAATAGTTACTGTTACTTGAATGAGGATGTCACTGTCATTTACACATTTATGCATCAAAAAACAGTCAGGACTAAGTTTTCCTGGAAAGGCAGTGGAAGGAACTTGTCAGTCTTCAGAGATTGTACAAGTATGTAGGTACTGAGAGATGCACTAGGGCTAATAATGCAGAAATGAAGCAGCTTTGTAGCCTGCATGTAAGTCCTGCAGGTCTGTGCCACTGCTACCCTGGGAGCCTTGCATCATGTTTCCATTGTTTTTATGAGTCTGTGAGTGATAGAACATCCTTCCTCAGTTCAGTAAATTCTTGTGAGCTTGAACACTAAAAAGTTAAGTTGCACCAAAGCAAGAGAAAGTGAAATAGGGACCAAAAGATGAGAAAACAAAAGATATGAAGTTTCAGATAAATAAAGTAGTTCCAGTTGAGCATTGAGCACAAGTAGGCAAAGCAGCAGCATATCTGGCTGTGTCAATCTTAAGCTTGGAAATGAAAATGGGAAAGAAGAAAAAAAGCTGAAGGCAAATTCTGATACTTATACAGATCAGAGATGAGCTCAAACAGGTACTTGTTTAGCATTTTGGGAGCAATGTTAGTGGCATTTAAACCAACCAACAAAACAAACAACAACAAAAAAGCCCAAAAAACCTCAAGAAACCCTCACACCCAACTCAAGCATTTTTAAACCATTGCTCAGCTGAAATCCTTTTACTGCTAGGCAGTGTCCAAAGTGCTTTGGTTCCTGGGTGCTAATAGTTATTTACAGTCAAGAATGAGGTAAGAGCCATGCTGGGGCAACTAAAAGAGCCATGACAGATGACACATGGGCCAGGACTCCGTTTCTCAAATGAAAGTGGATGATGCCCAATACTTCTACTGTGGGGAAGGGAGAGGTGATTTGGTGAGAAATTGATGGAGATGCATTCCAAGTCCCTGTAGGGAAACTGGATCTGCCCAGGAATGGAGTTGTGTGGATGCACTAATACCAAGCTTTGGTCTTCTTAAAATCTGCTACATAGAGTCTCACAACTTGATTTTAATTTTTAATAGTAATGTAATTGAATATGCCATTAGTTCTGCTTTGAGTCATCATGTAGGTAGCCCAAACAAACAAGGCAGCATGGAGAAACATTTTCCTTTCTTATACACTGCTAGAGAACGCAGCCTAATTTTAGTGTGTTACAACAATGCAAAAGTCTGAACAGACAACATATGCCATTGGTGGTGTGTGTTCAGCTGAAATGTTGTCTAGAAACCATATTAGTTAGTGGGAGCTTTCTGTTCAGCTGGTGTTTGTTCCCATCAGGAGCACATCCTAAGCAAGTCTATTACAAAGATTAGTAGACTCCATAGGGCAGCACCCTGCTCTCTCAAACAGAGAAGGTAGTTGTCAATTCTTCTGACAACTGATGTTGGGAATAGACATTTGCTCTTGTGTTCCAGTGTGATGGTTTGACCTGAACTGAGGAATTTTCTCTGAGTGGTTTGGCAGCATGCCAATCCAACAAGGCACCAACAATTAGCTTCTTGGAACTGTTTTTTTAAAATTTGCCCCATGGTTGAAGAATCCTAGGATAATGCACAGGTTCAAATGTCATAGTCACAATTAGGTTGTTAACACAATCAAACTTATGTCAGATCCTGTAAATATATAAAAGTAGGAGTTGTGAGAAGATGCATCTATTTTAAGAGCCTTAAGGCATTAACTGAATGTGCCGCTTTGTTTGTGTAACCTCTTAATCTTTAACCTGATTTTTCCAAAGGACTTCAGAATACCAACGTATGGAATGGCTGCAGGAGAAGCATATGCTTACTCAGCACATCACAGAGTATGAAGAGAAATACAAGCAAATGAAGAACAAGCTATGTCGAGCTGCTGTTGCTCAGAAAAAGGCATGTTGTCTCTTCCTTTTTAAATGATCTAGCCTGTATAAAGTTCAACTCTGTTGGCCAGCTAGAATTTTTTCAATGTTAAGAGTTTATTTGCAGTCTACTGTATATAATAACTAAATATATTTCTTCAAATTAGCACAGAAATAGGTTGAAGTGACATGCGAAAGAATATTACAGCTGACAACTTTGTTATAATGCTATCAAAGATTTGGTGAGGCTTTCTTTACACACACATGTGCATTGATGGTTATTTAGGAGGTGGACCCTTTGATGAGGGAGTATGATGTTTCAGACACTAAACAAATGATGTTATACTTTTCCTTGATGGAATATTAAAATTTTGTTTCTTCTCCTAAGCTTACTTTTTATGAAACAATTTGAAAGGAAAGGCAGGTTTGTAAAACCACAAGATTAATTGGCAGTGTTATGCATTGAACATAGGTTATAAAACCTAACAGTATCTTTTAAGGTCATGAAAAGTTAAGATCAATATTAGGGGAAAAAACCCACAAACGAACAAAACCAAAAAACAAACAAAAAAAACCAAACCAAAGGAAGCATACTTTTTTGGTTATGCTTATACTCATTTATACGTGGTCTTTTAAAGGGTGGCTATTGTGATTCTCAGATATTGTTAATGTTTGTTGGTACAGCTGGTCACTGACTAACAAGTGACTGGCAGCTCTGCCTCTTTCATTCACAACTATGGATCATTTCCCATCTCTTCTGCTTCCCAGCATGGCAATCTAAGCACCTTCAAACAACACAACTCTTCTTAAGGAAGGAAAACCCGATAAAGGGTCACAGCTTGAAACCACATACAGTTTAGATTTAATTTTTACAGGATCTAATCTATTAAGATATTACTTAGCTGTTTGAAATATCTGTTTCACAGAGAAAGACTCTCAATGACAATAAACAAAGGAGGATGCATGAAAAAATAGAACTTCTGGAAGCCAAGATGGAAGAACTAGAAAAAGAAAATCAAGTGTTAAATAGGTAATAAACTTTGCTTTTTCTTAGCTTGAAAGATTACATATGCTCAAGGTATGACTTACAAATATGAAGTATTTTTGAAGATAATCTGTTACCTAGATTAGTAACCAGAGTCCAGTCTAATGGCATTTACAGCACTAAAAGTCTTTTAATAGATTCTGTTTAGGATGAGCAGCTGAGAGGTTGTGATACAACTGCAGGGCTGTCTCTTCAAGAAGAGAAATAGAAAAAATACCTGATAGGCGCAGTTGCAGGAATCCCTTTAAAAGAAGGAAGTGAACAAGACTTCAGAATTGCAAGAGAAACACACATGGCATCTTCTTTGAAAGATGATTTCATTGAGCCCCTATGGAGGGCTTGACTTGAACAATTAATTTACTGTGGCTTCTCTGACTCACTACTGTGAATGGTATTAAAAGCTTAATTTATCTTATGTAAACTCTAATCTGTAATAGAGCAGATAGCTAAATATGTAGAGGGACATTTAGACAGACATGTAGGCAAAAGAATATACACAGATCTTCTACATTCCAGTGCTTCTATGTAAGAATAGGTAGAAACTGGGGGTGTTAAACAGCAGAGCAGTCATTGAGAGCTGTGCTGCTGTGGGGATAACAAAGATCTAGAGCAACAAGAAATCTGTTATTTCCTAGACAGAATGTTTCCTCTGAGGAATATGCTCGCCTCCAGAAGAGGCTAAAGGACTTGCAGCGTCGGCACAATGAATTCCGGAGTATAATTCTGAACCCTGACATACCGTCACTCAATCCAGTCGGTATAATGCCATCATCTGCCTTGCCTCCTGGGCCTGCAGCGTCCTTCTCCTTTCTTCAGGTGCTGATATATTACAAGTTATAAAATAATACAGCAAAAGAGGGTGCTGAAACAGTTCTTTTTTACTGACCTTAGTCTTATGGAAAGCACATTTCATCTTTAAACAGAATTAAGAAATTTTGAGTTATCTAGAGATGTTCCCTTCCTCACAATGGGAAGGACAAAGGGTATATTACAGAATCTAACAACCAGGTGGTTTTAAGCCAGTTCTTCATACTTTGTCCTTGCCCTCAGAGGCTTTAAATGGCTCCTTCTGAGTAAGAAATGCTAGTGTTGTTCTCACACTGTGGTTTCATTATTACAAAGCAGTATTGCTGCTCTTGATTTCTTGTGTGGTTAAAAGTGTTTTAGGCTGAGCTGCTGAGGGTGAAAATCTCTCTGGCTGAGGTTGACCAGGTTGGCTTTACAGATCCATGGTTACTGAGACCTCAGGTTTGTGTGCTCCTTCATCTGAGACAAGGAACAGCTGCATCTTCCTGATAATGTTCATCAAGAATGTCAGAACAAAACCCATGAAACACCGATGAGTAAAATTTAACAAATATGGATGTTTTGGACTTTACAGTTTTTATTTCACTTAAAGAAAATGAATGTATTGCTCATTTTGGTCTCTTTTAAGTGTGCAAAATATAATACAGCCACATTTTTTTTCCTTTTTTCAAGGAGGAGCAGCATCAAAGAGAGCTTGCCCTGCTTGGCAAGCGGTTGGAAGAACTAGAAACCAGACAAAGAAAACAGCTGGAAGATCTTGGACCATCTAGAGAGCGGGTGATGGTGGGGTACAGGGACTTGGCAAGAAATAAGATCACTGGAGAAGATGAAGCACAAAATGAAGACTCCAAATAAAATCTGTACACTCTCAATGCTGTTAGCTTTCAATAACTTATCCTTTGTACATGCTTTTCATGTTTTGCCAAAAACATGGTTATGTGCCTGAATAAGCATAAAATATATTCTGCATAGTTACCCCTTTGTGAGCCTTTGTGGCTCAACATCTTTAACTACTAGGTCTAAGGGCAAAAGTACCTTTTCTCACTGAGAATCATAAAAATAATATGCAGGGTTGCCATTCATGAAGGGGCTGCACCCTGAATATGTGTTACCAGTGTGGTGATATTTAGCATAGCAGCAGTTACAGGCTCAATATTGGTCCACTAGACTACCCACTTCTCTGGGGGAAATGTGAAGGGGAAAATTAAGTCTTGGGATGATTTGATGAAGTTGAATAGCCACAAGCCTATAGGACCTGATGATGTGCATCTCAGGGTCCTGAGGAAACTGGCTGATGTTCTTTCTGTGTTTGGAAGCCATGGCAATCAGCTGATGTCCTCAGTGACTGGAGAAAGGGAAACATTGTTCCCATTTTTAAAAAGGCTAGAAAGTATGAACCATGAAACTACAGAAGGGTGTGCCTCACCTCTTTGTCTGGGATTATCATGGAGCAGATCCTTCTGGAAGATGTGCTGAGGTAAGTACAAGACAAGGAAGGCAGCCATTATGGCTTTACTATGGGTAAATTGTGCCTGAGCAATATGGCCTTCAATGATGGAACGACAGCAACGGTTGACAGGGGAACACCAACAAATGTCACCATTTAGACTTCTGTAAGGCCTTTTATACGATCCCATGTGGCATGCTGATCTCCAGATTGAAGAGACACAGATTTGATGGATGAATAGCCATTCAGTGAATAAGGAAATGGCTGGATGGACACAGCCAGAGAGTTGTGGCCCATGGATCTATGTCCTGGTAGTGGATAGTGATGAGTGGAGTCCCTCAAAGTTCACTCGTGGGACTGATGCTCCTCAGTACCTTCACTGATGACAAGATCGAGTGCAGCCTCAGCAGCTTTGATGACAGGAAGCTGAGCTCTGCAGCTGACACAACAGAAGGAAAGGATGTCATCCAGAAATGGGCCCATGGGGACATTATGTAGTTCAGCAAATCCAAGTGCAAGGTGCTGCACCTGGGTGGGGAAAATCCCAAATGTGAGTATAGACTGGGAAAAGAAGTCACTGAGAGCAGCCCTGTGGGGAAGGACAGGAGTGTTCTCATGGATGAAGGGCTGGTCATGAGCCAGCAGTGTGGGCTTGCAGCCCAGAAGGCAAACCACATCCTGGGTTCAGCAAAAGCAGCATGGCCAGCAGGGCAAGGGAGGCTGCAGGGAGACATTATTCTTCCAGCACCTAAAGGGAACTATAAAAAGGAGAGGGACTTTTTCTATGTTCAGAGAGTGTCAGGACAAGGGGCAAAGGTTTGAACTGAACAATTAGATATTAGGAAGGAATCATTTACAGTGGGGATGGTGAGGCACTGGAACAGGTTGTCCAGAGAAGTTGTGGATGCATTCCTGAAAGTGTTCAAGTCCAGGTTGGATGGGGCTTTGAGCAACTTGTACTAGTGGAAGTTGTGCCTGCCCACAGCAGGAGGGTTGGAACCAGATGATCTTTGGTCCCTTCCAACACAAACCATTCTGCAATTCTATGAACTATTGCGAAGACTCCTTGATAAGGTTTGTTTTTCAGTATTTTTTCATGAAGTGAAAACACTAAATAATCTCAGCACAAGAAACTTTGAAAATTGTTTTTCAATGTTTGGGTTGTTTAAAAAACTGAAAATTGTTTTTCAATGTTTGGGTTGTTTAAAAAATCTCTGACATTTAATATAAAAATGTGAAATGATTTTTTATAAGTCCTTTAATACTTGAGAATATCCTTTTACTACTTCAGTGTGAAAGTTAATGAATGCTACTCTGGGTTGCAGTTTTGATCACTAACAATGCTGTTATCTAGGTTGGTATTTTGATGTGGATAAAATAAAATTTAAAAAGCTCTGAAAACTTCTGTTTGCTAATCTTGACAATATGCCTCTTGTATTTCTATTATGGGAATAGGCAGTAATTGTTTTTTCAATATCATATAGCAGAGATTAGCATAACAAATTGCCTTCACATTCTGTAAATGTATGTCTGTATTTGTTCCTACTCTAATTTGTTAATTACAACAAAGATATTTATTCTAGAGTGAATAATTTTTTTTTCAGTTCCTTATGAGTCCAGTAAAAGAAGTTTGTGAAGGATCAATTATCTAAGTTTTTTTACCCAATAATCCAATGATGACTTTCCTGGAATTGTAGGAATTTTTTAATCTGGGTTTTGTTTGTTTGTGTTTGGTTTGTTGTTTTCAAAATACTGCAACAAAAATATGGGACAGTGTGAATACACTGTGCAGTCTCTTGTAATAGGTTTTTGAGTATTGCTGTTAGACTGTAGGAATAGCAAGAGAATGACACTGGTGTTGATTCAACTTTTCTCTCCAGAGGCTGCATTCTTCATTTTCCATAGTGTGTAAGTATTAGGATTTGGCTTAGTTCCAGCCAGGACAGGGTTAGTTTTTGCCAGAGGGGTCATAGCTGGGAGCTGGGGTTATTCTGAACCATCTCAATTTCTGGGGTCAGGGGAAGGGGATCCTTCTGGCTCATGTAGCATGCCGGGCTCTATGTAGTGAGCAACTACGTGTGAGTCTGCCTCCCTTCTACCCTCTGTCACTGGTATTATTGCTGTTACTGATCTTATCTCATGGCTGTTTCCAGTAAGGTGTTCCTAACCCATAATCTTTACTTTTTCTGCTTCCAATTCTCCTCTCCATCCTGCCCCAGGAGAGGGGAGGTGAGGCAGTGGGAGAGCAGAGGTTTCCAGTGTGTCAGCGGGGGAACTAAAATGGGGAATACCATTCCTAAACTAGGGCTGCACATACTTGAGGAATTTGTTTAACTTCTCTGAGGAAAGCAGCGTAGCAATTAGAAGTAACAGAAGCCATTTTCTGCTTCCTCCTGAAGTATGAACTTGTACAAAGTAACTCCCTGCCTGAGCCAGCTTTGCTAATGGGATGGTCACCAGCATCTACCAGCATAGAATGGTTGCAAAGAGCAGTGGTTGGCAGCTTTGTGTTTCTGTCCCCAGCTGCAGCCACGTCAGCAAGGTGCTCTCTGGTATCAGGGGGCAGGGGAGGTTTGCACAAGCCAGAATAAGACTTGGAGGGCAAAAAAAGGGTAATAGCAGGAAGAGGAATGATGGTAAGCACCTGATCTGTGGGCTGCCTTTCCCAGTTGGTCTCAGGCTTTTTGTGTGAAAGCTTATTTTCTGTCCCATAAGCACCTTCTCCTGAAAGAAGGATTACTTGGTTATCATCCTTTTAAACATTTTTAGCTTTGTAAAATTATCATCACCCCCAGAGCCTTTAAGTGGTGCAGTTGAGGTGCAAATCCTGAAGGCTGTATGGAGGTACAGCAGGCACTGCACAATCAGCCTGTCTCTAGCCTGTTGCTACTTCCCACAGGTGGGAAGGCAGCTGGAAATACTTCAGCCCATGGAATCCTCCTCCATTCTGACTGTGCAGGAAGTCACTATTCAGCAGCTGGAATTTAGGCCAGCACCTCCCCACCCCAACATCATCAGATGTTGTATTGTATCTTCCCATTCCTCCTCTTCCCAATTTCAGTGTGATGGAAGTGTGCTGTGGTGACCTGCATGGCTCTGTCCTGGAGCCTTGCAGGGCTGGAGCTGCAGCACTGTTTCTCACCTGATGCCACTCTGTGTCTTACACTCCATTCCGTGCATGACCCTGCATTGTTACCAGCTGTGTTTGCTTTCTTGTAACCATTTTCAAGTACAGAAACAAACTAACCTCCAAATGCTTTTATTCTAGATAAACCCATACAAACACCAACATGTATTTGTCATTTGCACTTTTTTAAACCATTCATTTTAAACAACAGATTAACTTCTGTACAACAGGAATTACTTTACACATTAGTAAGATTTGACTTCAAACTAGATGACTGCAAAATAATGCTCTGTAAGCTAGTGTTAGAAACACGCTGTTTGCCATAGCAGTTTGCCTGTAAACATGGGAAAGTAAGTTGAAGAGAAGTTTGCTTTTCATTTCTGAGGATGCGATTAGAACTGTTGTGTTGCCATAATACCCATAATAGTCAGAGGTGGTTGCTTTTCTCTGTGTACCAGTAATGGCAAATTGCAGATACAGAAAGTGTGCCAAAGTTTTGTGTGCTGACCCAAACCTACCAAAAGAGCCACAATCACTTAATTATACTTCACATCACTTCATGAGATCCACTTGATGGGTTACAAAGTCCCAGTATGACTTAAAAATGGTTTACTAACAGAGTGACACTGTTTAGGAGGCTTGAATAAAAGGCAATAATCCTATTCCAGGCTGTAGGTAAAGCTACAGGGCCTGCTTCAACACATACTTAATCTCTAGAAATCATTAAAGCTATTGTAGCAAACAAGCAGTAGTACAAATACAGAATAGGACTGATTTTCATTTCCTCATCAATATAAACACATATAGTGAAGTTCACAGGATCAGACCCACGCAAACAGATTATATTTTACAGCTTTTCAAGCAGAAATGGAGTTGTTTTTTCTGCCTGTACAGAAGATTACTGTTGAACAAAACTATCACAGTTCATTTGAATACACTGCCAGCAAACACCTTAAGTAGAAGAGAATTAACTGGAAAGTGTAATCCACTCCTGCCTCTCCTTCAATATCAATTACTGTGCTTTCTCTACTTATTTGAAGCTGCTTTAAAAGGTTAGATTAAGAACGATAAAAATCAAGCCCTTACGTGCAGGTATTCCAAGCTTAAGTGCTAGTCAAGCCACAGTCCACTCCTTTAGGACAGAGGGCAAGATAGGGTAGAGGTGGGTGGGGTTTTTCCCAATTAAAACTGATCAAAATACATTGTGCCAGGCAGAGAACTGCTGAAAGTACTGCAACACTGTAGTGCAGTGTCCCAAACAAAGCCATACATTCCATCAAGTATAAAGTGTAAACTTAATTGTAAGTGTAAAACTTGAATTTAAAAAAACAAAACAAAAAACCAACAAAGCCATCACAGTATGGGTTGGTTGGTGGCTGCCCTCTCTGGTATGCAAGAGGAACAACTTGTGCAATCACATGTAGGAAGGGGGCAGACCAGCAGGACTGTTTTTGTGTTTGCTTTTCTCCAATTAACAGCTCTCATTGCTTCTGCCACAGGTGCTTGGTGTGTGGCACTGGCCGGCCATGGGGTTGTGCCTGGGGCCAGCTGCCTTTGTGACCAGAGCAGGCAGCATTAGCACCAATGCCTGAGCCCTGGGGCTCCTCCAACACAGCAGCATAGTGTGACTCTCCATGTGACCTTCTGCTGCCTGGGAGCTCTGTGCAGCTGGCTCTGGCTACTCACTGCCCCAGCACTGGCTCTCTGTACCAAACCTGGGCCATCTGCACCATTCACAGCCCATGGCCATACCTTTCCCACTGCCAAGGCAGGTGACAGCTCTTCCCATTCCTGGGGGCCACTGTGCCAGACCACTCACCACCAGTGGTGGATCCCTCCAGAAATGTATGGAAACGTATCTCCTTGTCATGAATGCCTGACCTCAAATCTAGGGGCACATGGCAGTCTCAGAACGTGCCTCCTGTGACTGAAGCAGAGTCCACGGTGACAAACCATTTCAGCTCTGTCGTAGAGGATAGAGTTGTGCTGGTGCTGTAGCTGAGCTGGAGCCACAGTTGCTCCTCTGTGGCTTTGCTCAGTAATCACTGCACCAGCCTCATCCCAGCAGCAGAGCCATGCCCTTGCTTTCCAGTTGGGCCCACTTTAGCCACCAGTGCAAATGTAATGGGCACCTTCCTTCAAAAATGGCCAAGCCTCAAAAAACCTCGGCCGGACTAAGGCAGACAGTTACCCTTCCCCATCCCAACCCCAGCATGTTTATATCAGTGTCTCAAACACCAGTCTTTCTGTTCTTAAATACTATTAAACCAACCTTTGACCTGATCCCCCACATGCTGGCTTTAGGTCTGTGAGGCCCTGGTGCACAGATGGCAAGGCTGGCCAGGACTGTCAGCACTGATGCATGGGCTGATCATGCACCTGAGTACAGGTTTGTGAACCAAAGTGCAGCCATCGTCAGCTGCTTCATCAAATCACAACAGTGTCCTGATGCAGTGCAGTTTCAGCTGCTCACAAGTGTTTCACAGCTTATTTAAGGATGGAAAGGTCAAAAATGTAAACACAGACTGATGGTGGCTGAATGTCCTTCTCCAAAAGCCTCCCCTCACCTCTTCCCCTCAGTGATTCGCTTCACTTTGGACATGGAATTTCTAACCTAACAAAGGGAAGTTCTGCCATGTGGCATTTGGCCTTCCAACCTCAGAGCCAATAAGTCTGCTAGACATACTTATCACACTTATCCTAAATGCCACTTTGGTGCCAGGTTGTTGTTGGGTTGTTTTTTCCTTGTTTGTTTTTGTTTTGGTTTTTTTTTTCTGAACAGGAACTAGCGAACATTTGACTGGAAGGAAGGAAACTGCAGCTGACCCGTATTCTGAAGCCGGAGCTTACTCTCACAGTTTGCCAAGCTGCTGAAAGGATGTGGCAAAAATTCAGCTTTTTCTCTTAAAAAAAAAGAGGTAAGCAACTTGCAAGTTCATGTGGGCAACTCTGAACTTACAGTATTATTTTGCACATCTCCTATGACCTTATTTTAAAGTAAGCAAAAAGCTTACTAGACAGTATTTTGAACCCAAGGATGTGTTCAAGTACCTAAAAATGCTGACCCTGCCAACATTAGGTCACTTTCACATGCCTCTGTGTGAATATGTAACCCTGCCCATATTTCATTCCCAATAGTAGATTACTTGGAATGGTCAGAGTGGAGAAGAGTGTCCAAAGGTTTCAAACCCTGTACATATAGTCAGTCAAAACAGTTTTGGGAGCAGTAGCGCCAATATAAAATCCCCCACAGTGATGCTGTGAGTCAGTGCTCCGCTCAATGCCATTTGCATTTTTTCTTTTCATCAAATAAGGCTTTCACTTGCTGGAGCTGTTTCTGGACTTCTTCAAACCCCCGTTCTCGCTCGAGTTTGCTGACAATCTGTTAACAATTAGCAAAAGAGAGAATAATTTTTTTAATGCTTATTTTACTTGTTATTTTTTAAAGCCTGCTTTTCTGTTCTCTAACAACTACTGACAGAAAAATCCACTGAGTGCCTGCCTATCTGTAAACATTCTTTCTGACTTTAACACTTTATTTTGGTAGTTTTCCTTTCAAGTCATCCTGATCACAGGATTTGCAACACTTCCACAAAAGAATGACTGAGCCAAGCAAAAAAACTCAAAACAAATGCAACACATGTTCATCTCTCAGAGTGGAAGGCAAGGCCAGCGCTCCAGTTTTCACCCTCGAGAAGATTTGCAAGTGATACTTTGTTTCTCTTCCTCTGCCCTATAAGCTGAAGGCAATGAACTGCCTCTTTTCCTCTAACTCACCCACTTGGCTCTGGCCCAGGTGATAGAATGGAAGTCTGAAATCTCTGCTGGCAGTGCAACGCAGGGGCAGGTCTCAGTAAACAATGAAATAGATTCAGCTGCTCCCAGTCAGAAGCCAGAGGGGAAGTGCATAGGGAAGATTTCCTTCTAAGGATGGGCTAACTAGCCAGTACTAGCTTCAAAAAAGCAAAAATGGCCACTAAGACTAGAAAGTACACTGAATTCTCCTCTATCACTCAGTTAAATGAGATTAATAAAGGGTGATACCATTTTGAGTATCATCCCAAGCTTGTTTCAAGAGGCAAAGATTCGATGCTGAATCCAGATAATTTGAGATATTAGAGATCAGAAGTGGTAAGCCAGCTAACTGAGAGCTGTATGACTACAGCAAGTGCTGGTGCTGTGCTGCTGTGGATGAAAGAGAGAAAGGCCTGGTTGCTGGGAAACCCAGACAACCTGCTGGAAGCATAAGGAGGCCTTCAGGCAACACACCCCAGCTGGCTCTTATCTGAGTCCCTGCACAGGCACACGCAGCCTCTGTTAAGGATGCTGAGCAAAATGGAGTGGAGAATCCTATCATGCAAAGTGGAGGACAGGGATTTTCTTAGAAAGCAGCTTAGAGGTAGCCTGTGACTAAGTATTTTCAGCTGAGAAAAGATTTCTTTTGTTAGTAATAGCAGTGACTGGAAACTATAGCTGCTTCTTTTTAAGAGAAAGACTATCAGAGCAGAGCATTAAGAGAGCTATGATGGGAAAGGAGAAGACATGTCTTGCTGTAAGGCTGTGTGCTCCACTGAGGTGTTTGCACTGACTGTTAAATTGAGAACCCTGGTGCTGCAGTCTAATCTGATTCCTGAACCTTCAGGGAAATGGAGCATGTGCACAGGAGTTGTGACAGGCATTTGCAGAGACTCTGCAAACACAGAAGTCTTGACTATATAGGAACTTCCTCAAAACTGCAGGAGTAACGTTATTGCTATTGTCTCTGTGCAATACAGCAGTGACAGTAAAGGTGCACTGACAAACCTTTGGCCTGTGCCACCTCGGAGGGGTGGGGGCTCCAGCCACCCTGGGGGCTGCTCTGGCCCTCACAGCTCAGCAGAAGGAACAGCCTCGGCTGCATTAAGGAGGGGCTGCCTCTGGAATGGCACCTAGCAGGTCACACAGCAGCCCAGCCCTTGGTTTTACTGTGTCAAGCCCCACATTAAGGATTAAGCAAAAATTGCAGATGTGCTTACCTCATCATAGTATTTCACTATGTATTTGTAGATTTCAAACAAGGCCACTTTCTCATTAAATTCATTTTCATGTTTCTAAAACAGACAACAGTTTTGGTCAGATGCTTCTCCTTTCAAAAAAACCCAAAAAAACTGAACATGAAAGCAAATGAACTTGCTGCTTCTCAACCATACCTTAGATTCCTGAGCTAGAAATTCTTCAACCTCTGCAGTGGTCAATGGAGGCAGATCCCTGATGGCTTTGTAGTACGCTTTCACCTCCTTCTTGTAGAGTGGAATGTCCTTAGCATAGAGAAGTTTATTTGTTGGCGCTTCCTTAAAAGAAAAAATTTGAAGCCTTGTAACTTTTCACAGCACAGATTTCCTAAGGTTCCACCTCCACACAGTTAATTGCATCTAATTGTGTCTGTGTGACTCATTTTAGTTTGCTATGGTTATATGCAAGGAACCAAGGTTGTGAAACAAAGATGCAAACCAGAGGCAGGACCTCACTAAGTGTATTGCGTTTCATGACAGTTGCCATGTAATTATTTCTAGTGACATCCTCACTTCCTCCTTACAGGTCCCTAGACCTGAAAGATTGTGAAAGCTAAACCAAAGGGCCGGAGGCTGATACCCTGTTTACATACAGGATTCAGCAGTACTGCTGAAAGGGAAATTCCCCAGCAGTGACACACCAGAGTCTTGTTAGATGCTGTCCTGCCAGAGGCTCCCCTAAATCTCTTTGATTCCTTCTGCTCCTTTTCCTCAGGGGTTTGAGAGCACGGAGAGCTGACTGCCAGCCATGCACAGCCAGAGGGATTTTTTTTTCACCCCAGAACTTCAACAATCCAGGTCAGCACTGACCTACCTGGGAGCTTTAGCCTCATTCGAGGAAATAAGTGCTGATGCTTGTGATAGGAGCCAAAGCCTCACCTGGAAAACTGATTTTCAGAATGTAGAAGTGGGGGCTGGTAGTTTCCTGTTTAAGTTCTGAGCAGTAAATGACACAACCATGTGGTATCTTGTCACCACTGTTTCCAATGTGTGACAAAGTAATTTAAATGTTTGTTTTCTAAAAGGCTAAAGGATGTTTCAAGATAAAAGTCAAAAAATCATGAAAGCAAATGTGATTTAGTACTAAAAGGTCACAAAATGTTTACTGCATTGCAAACCTTTAGCAGGTTTCAGCACCCCTTTTTGAATAGCTAACAGGAGCTGTTGTTTCAACAATACTGCACAGTGGATTTTAAGTACAGAAACGTAACATCTGTGCATTTGCAGTTTTTCCATCAAGGAAATGATGTGATTTGCTTTAGTTTATGATACTACACTCCTCAAGTAAGATAAATAAGCACATTATTTACCATTTGCCTTTAACAGATGAGCAGATGTTATTAGTCCATTTTTAAATAAATTCTTTTAGGATAAAAAGTCTCTAGCCTGTTTTTTCTTGGTAGTATAAGCCCGAACAAAAGCTTTCTGCTTTGGTCCAAAGAAAAAGAAAATACCCTGGGGAAAAATGAAGCATTTCTGATCCCCAGTTCTGGACACTAGACTAAAGAGTTTTTGAATGTAAGATTCCTGAACTTATTACTCCAGCAAATAATTTTGCATATAAATAGGGAACAGCTAATATACATGAAAGGAACGGTTTCAAACTTCAGAGGTCTTTCAGTATTCTTACACAGCTTCCACTAGCTTACTGAGTGAGTTTTCTGCACACTGGTGTGTGATAGACAAAATTTGGACTACTTGTCAAGAAATGTCAGTACTTTTAAGACCTTTGTTTAAAACTACATTAAAACCTTAAAATTTCCACCTCCTGCCACCTGTTGTGTAAACACACTGTGAAGAACTGAACTGCAGAGAAAACAAGCAGCCGTTAGCTATAAATATGGCATTCTCATAGCTGTATCTCTCTACTGGTGAATTCTTCAAAGTCTCAGGAGACAGAGCAACAAGGAATAGAAACGCAGCTTAATTAGGCCCCTGACAATTCTGCCCCCAATATCAGCAGATCCAGGATTTCATCATCTTAATCATTACACAGTTGAAAAAGATATCGGTTGAGAAAGGAGTAGAAGACTGGAGGGGCAGCGTTACCTTCCCCAGTGTCTGTTCTGCGAGAGAAAAGGCATCCATGAAAGCTTGCGCGATAACAGACAAACAGCCATCTATGTGTGAAGTCTTCTTAATATCAAAGACAAACTGGGGATTCTTCAGTATGTTCACCCAGAAGCGAAGAGGAAGACTAAACAGGAGAAAGAACAAACATCTCTAAAATCAGCCACTCAAGTAGCACAGCTGCTTCAAAATGGTCCTTAGTTGCAACTGCACTCGTGGAACAAAGCACATTCCTGGCTGCTTCTTCACGATAAAAAAGGGGTCAGAGAACAAAGGCTACAGAGCAAACACATCTGTCAGGCACCCAGCTTCAAATAATGCTCTCAATCTACAGCTACTTCTTTCAGAGTGTGAAGTCGGTGTGCAGGCTGCACAGACCTGGAAGCCCTGGTGGTTTGTGTTGTATTAAATCAATACACCAAAGTTACTGTTATCCACAAAGCCAAACTACATCTTATTCCCAGACATGCCAAAATCTTATTCTTCTGATCACATGTGACACATTCTATTTTTGCAACTACATTTTCAGAAAGCACATGCACCCCTGCATAGATCCTGTCGGCATACCTGTTGGTTTTCCATATGTGGACCACATCAGGATCAGTAATTTTTTTGCTCTCAGCCTGGGCATCCAAAAAGTCAAAAAAGTACTTGATGGCAACAGGTGCTTTATTGTTGGGTAAACTCCAAATGCTCCTGAAGAGATTTTCAACAACTGAATGGATTGCAACCTGAAAAGTAACAAAGTTAATATTTTGTTACTATTACACAAGAAAAGAACAGGACATTTTACCTCAGAGAGCTGTGCGCCCCCAGACAACCACACACAGAAATTACAACATGCTTGTGGCAAACATCAAGGCCATAGGTTATCGGCAAACAAGACAGTAACAAAAATGAAAGTACAATACATCACAATGAGCTTCTTCCATATGTCACATGTCCTGTTGCTCTGCTTGCAGGAGAATCATGGTGAACTCTGTGATAAATCACAGGTGGGAAGAACCACTTGGGCTAATAAAGACAACATCAGCTCTTGGGATCCAAAGCCACTGTTGCCACTATTGCTATAAGCATTTGGAATTTGCGACTGGAACTAAGAGGGAGGTGAGAAAAAGCAGTTTAGCCAGTTTCCTAGGGCACTGGTCTTCCAGGTGCCATCTGTGACACATGCTCAACACATGTGCTCATCAACACTTCACAGCCAAGTGGTTCTGGCACTTGACTTAATTCTAGGATAACAGCTTTGGGTGCTATAGCACACTAATATTAGAGAGAAGAACTGAAAACTGGGTATTCCTGATACAGAGGTGAATATTTGGCTCACTAACAGACGGGTTTCATTACTGCTGGACTCACTGACACCATCACAGAGTACTCATAAATAGAGGCAAACAGAACACTGTTTTGTGCTTGTTTTCTTCACATCTGTTCTGAATCTCAGTTCAGCCCAATTTTCTCTCGACAAGAAGGATTTAAGCATGTCCTAGGGCCTTGAAGAATACTGGCCAGTTCACTTCATGTGGTAAACTCTGGAATTGTGTCTGTGTGCATGTATGGGAGAGAGAGGAGCAGAGACAGACATAGTGAGATGCAATTTCCTTTAGTGCACAGCCTATCATGAGAGGAATTTTACAGCTCTGTTGTTCAGGGCACTGTCCTACTTTGGAAAAGGAGATGATTAATTTAAAGCCTTTTAAAAGGACTGTTTCTATAAAACCTGATATTTTCTTCTGTGCCTCAGTGGTCCACCATTAGACATTACTGGTTTACTCCAGCATTTCCTGAGGGCTCATGATAGTTTTCACAGGTAATGAGAAATGACCAGTCTTCACTCTCACTTTGGGGACTGTCCTAAATTACTTCATATGCTATCAACAACCTAATTAAATAATGATTGATTGATTTTTAAATGCAAGAAGGCTATCATCTTTATCCCTTCAGGCCTCTTGCATAGCTCTCAATGTTGTGCATCCATTAATATTTTATGCAATATGCTGTTGCAAAGAGTTTTCTAACCATTTTGAGTAAGTCAGAAATAAGATGACGTTACCGGAGGGAGTGGGCAGGACTTATTCCTAAGCAATGCAAATTGTATAAATGAGATACTTGTATTATAAAATCCTAAGGACTTTGCTTTTAAAATTAATCTAGTTATTTTGAATGCCTAATCTGAAACCCTAACAGAAAATTTCACTTCATGGACATTATCTTGTGAAACTCAGGCTTCAGAAGTTGTCTCTAAATTGGGCAAACTCTAGAGCAGAGTGAGGAGATTGTTGACTGAAAGCTGTCATTCGAGAGGGGATCATTCTCACTCTGTGGAACTCTGTGGTAAAACTCATTTTCCATAAGCTAAATAACAATCTTTTTTCTTTAACCTGAGAAAAAGGTTGTGTTTACTGAGGACATACTATGTGTAATCAGACAGTTTTAGAACTATAGTATTGGAAAACCTGAAATATGAGTCTTTGCAAATGGTCATACCCCATAGTTAGCACAGTGATTTTTATATGCTACCTTTTCATTTAATGTTTGATTTACACGCAGGAAGTCTGCACAATTTCTGGTTTAATTTGTGTCTCTTGTGCCAAACTAGCCATGCCAACATCAGCTCTCCCCCAAAATACAGTCTTTACAGTTTACCTTGGTTGACAGAAGTTTTGTGAGATACATTTCTTTCACTTTGAATTTTTGCTTTCCTTTGTGACCTGCTCCTTTCACATCTTTGTTTGCTTCTGAGTCTGGTAAAATCTGTCATGAAGAGATTAGAGAGATTACACAGATCCAAATACAGCTCCATATTAAATCTACCACTTAGCAGTGTAACTATTCAACTCACCAAATGACAGTGCTCATCTGAGTAGTCCACATCTAAACAACAAAAGCAGAGAGCAAACAGCCATTAATGAAACACATAACTACAAGTTTGTGAGTTCTGCTGAGCTCTGGGCCTTGCAGCAGGGTGCATGCAGGATGCCAAACAAGCAGACTCAATGTCTTCCTTTCCTGCCTGCAGCGTAGGGGAACCCTCTGAGAAATGCATAGACCCTGTGCACTTCCCTAGTGCCAACCTGTAGCTCAGACCACTAAGCCCAAGCATCCTATCTGCTGCTGGGGTAAGTTGGAAGCAATCACAGCTCCTCTGAAAGGAAGGCAAGATGAGATGATTGCAGGGGCTTAAGTCTGAGAGCGCTGAGTGCAGGAGGGCTGAGTCGGGCTGGGAACAGAAAACCTGTTTTGCTGAGGGAAAGCCCATCCCAGTGAGATGCACATGTCTCTCCTAACTTTGATAATAAGGAAACACAAGTTAGGAGTGCATTTCTTTACAGGGGCTACAGAAAGTTCATCCACCATCTGGCTGGAAGCAACCTGCATCACAGGGCTAGGTGAGATGAACTGGCCCCCTGTAAGCACCCTTTATCTCCTGACATGCTGTTGAGACAGCCAAGTCAAAGCTTTCAGAAACAGTCAAGAGAATAAGGTAAATTACCAAACAGTGAGGTTTTTATCATTCATGCCTCTGGACACTGCAGCACTATGTCTGTGATACACAGTTCTGGGCCCCAGAGAGAGACAGGCATGTTCCCTCTGTGTCGCCTGGGCTTCCCTGTCCTGCTTTCCTGCCTATGAGTCTGTATCTCTAGGCAATCATTTGCTGAGGACTGTAAGCCCTTCTGTCCTTCCTTCCTTTGCCTTCTTTCCTCCTTTTAGGCCCACTGTGTCTGCCAGAGGCCCTGAGCCAGGGCTCTTCATTTGGCTCAACAATATCAAAGTACCAATTACTCTGACCTCCTATTGACTGAGATACAATCTGTCACAGCTCAGTTCTCTGCATTCCCAATCATTCTGCACTAAAGTTTAAATAGGTTACAGTCCATTTGTTACCTGATCGGGTATTTGTCTTCTTTTTGAAGACTTTTATGGTTGCTCCATTTGAAATCTGAAAGAAAAAACAAACAAATCATGCTGAAACAAAAGTGCTTACAATTCACAAAAGCCTCAGTTTCCTTTTCTCTGTCCCTCATTCCATGGCAGTGCAGGACAGCCCTTTGCTTTCAGTACACTGTGCACACCCTTCAGCAGGCAGCCAGGGCTGGGCTTTCTGGCATGGTCAGTAGCTGAACTTTCTCAGCATTACCCAGCCAGGTGAGAAGGCACCTCTTCCAGTGCACCAGCCTTGAAGACCTTTCCCTCCCTTTGATTTTTCTGGTTCAGCCTGTATGTGGACATTTTCATTTTCATGTACTGCTCTCTGTGCTGTTTCTTGCATCCATTTTTCTATAGATTGCTCGGATTAAATTCTATGAGACCACAGCCATAAGATCTTATGGGAAGGTGAGGCAGAGAGGTGCACACAAAGGTGAATTCTCTTCTGGCCGCTTTTCTTTCAGCTCAGTCTGTTTTACCCATGTCCTATAGAGGGGCCATTTTGAGGGTTTAGCCTGGTACTCCCAAGAACTATTTTCAAACGGAGCAAAATATTTATACATTGTAAGATCAAGATCCATATCTTACCATCTTGGGCTTTCTAGGAAAAAGGTACCTCCTCTTTCTCTGAATTCATAGTGTTGCCAGGACATTACACATTATCTTTAAAACAAACTGGCAAGCCATGCTTTTATTGTCAAAGAGTAACTAAAAAATGGCTCCCACTGAGAGTTACACCACTGCTCTGCTATCAAATGTTGAGTCTTGCCAAGTGCTAGTGTACTTGCCTCTATAATTACAAAAACAACCGGCCAGTTCTAGGAAGGGATCTCTGCCAAAATAATTTAAGTGTTTTTTAAACCTTGGCAGCCAGCCTGGTGTGAGAAACCAGCTTAAACATTAAGATACTCTATCAAAAGCTGTGTCTTGTGCCAAAAAAATCTGCACTTACATTTGCTCCTGGAAAGTAAATGCAATCTATTTTATGATTTTTTTTTGCAGAGATTCCATCTATCATACAGACTTTCAGAACTATTTTGGATAGCACAGAACACTTGAAAACCACACTACAAATAGGAATATGCTCTAAGGCTAGCTTGTGAGAGGATATAAACACCCAGACAGTCCTCCTACTTGGCTCTGAAGACTGATAAGCAGGAACAGTGCTACCCAGCAGCTTACCACCTCCTGGAGCAACGCAGCAACATACTGCCTCCATTCCCTCCCCAAAAAGCAGGAGGGCAGCTCAGTGTTGAAATGACTTCTGTCTTGAGGGAGATGGGCAGAATTCAGAGGGAAAAACTGTGCTTCCCTCTAGGAATCAGAGGCATTGCTGCAGAGCAGACATGACCAAAGCCCGTGCTCTAGCTTTCTTTTTGGGACAAATTATGCTTTTAGCAGCAAGTAGACTATGATTTCCCTTCTTTATCATTATTGCAGCAGCCATAGTTGCTACTTGTTTCAGTGATCCAATTAAAAAAATATTTTAAAAAACCCTTATTTTTGCATCTTGCTGTCTAAATCACTTTTTGTGGTGGGTTACTTCCGTGGACACCACAAAATATTTTTGCTTTGTCAGGTGTATTATTGAGGAGGAAAAACAGGGAGAAGAGAGATCTCTTCCAATCCTGACAATATGGAATACAGCTCCTTTGCAAAACAGAAGACATGGTAGTGTGGGTCTATGCCTCTTGTTCCCCGGGCCTCCTGTCCTCACTGTAATCCAGTCCGTGCCAGGGAGCTCCCAGGATCACATTTGGTTTTGCTCCATGAGGCTCTGCCTGCTCCTGGAATGTGTGATATCAGTTGAGAAACTGGAGATCTGTGACTGGACAGTAGATCTGAAAGTGACTCTCTGAAGCTCTCTTCTTGTGAGGGGAATAGGATGTCAAGATAATTAGCAACTTCCTTGTCTTGGCTTGTAGTTATTCTCATGGAAGTGATAGTACAGACCTCATAAATAAACATATCAATAAACCTCCTAGGAGCCAAAACATTAGAGCAAAAGTAGCACACAGGCTAGAGGCATAAGAGAGTATAACAGTACAGTGGATTTTTTTCTCTTCACAAACACTACACAAAAATGTAAATATACCATTCTTGCATATTTTAAAAATCAGTGTAGGAACTAAGACTACTTTTTTAAGATTGATTGGTGACTCTGGGACCTTCAGAACACAAGCCTCATGCTCCAATGGACTTAAAAAGCTTTGATGGTACTTCCCAGTTTCAAACATCTGGTTACTTTCCAGCACTTAAGGCTGGCAAACAAAAAGAAAAACTCATGCTTGTTACAAAACTCGAGGCATTGTTGAAATATAAGTTGGAATTTCTCAGAAAATGTTATTGCCCTCAGAGAGTGTATGCAATGTTCCTTTCTCTTGCTAGACACTTTTACATTCCTTTTTGCATCAATATGCATCCAAGAAAATAAACTAGATATGCTAATGGCTAATACTTGCCACTAAGCCACTGCCTAAAATGCCACTGAGCTTTTGCCAAACATGTACATTATTTTGTCAGTGCCAGAAAACGTGAACTAAAATATGAAAGAGACATGCAGTACAATTTCCATAAGGCAGCTGCTAAGCTATAATTAGTGTAGTTACAGCTTTGCAAAAACAACTGAACCTCCTACCTAACTTGCATCTGCAAGAAACCCTTGCCTGCAGAAACCTCAGACAAAACATGGGCTGGGACAAAGACACCCAGGGATGGCAAAGACCAATGGAGCAGACTTATTTGCCATGAGGTCTGACACCCATAAGCCACAGCATGCCATGAGCTCCAGACGTGCAAAAAGCTGCAGGGAAAAGCAGAGAACATCTGCAATAGCTGCCTGTGGTAAAGAGGGCAGGTACTGCTGCATTAGACAGCAGTTCAAACACCTAATCTAATTCAAATCTACGCTGACCTTTGCTCAAACTGCAACACTACAATGTCCTAATTTGTACAATCTCTACAAGTGGAGTGGAGGAGGTCACACATTCATCTATAGATCCAAGACAGGCACAGGAAAAGCTGCTGGATGGTGACTCGGGACATCTGGGATCACAGCTGACCCCTGTGAGGTAAGGAGAGCAACAAATGCCTACAGGAATCTGTAAAGTGACTCCAAATAAGCTTGCTTCACATCCAAGCAGCCTTGTCCTCTGCCCAGGATACAAAGTCCTGCTAGGGATCCTTGTTTCTCTATGGATGACATAGTATTTGCTCATGCAGACAGCAACATGTTCTGTGTTGGCTCAGGTTCCTCAGCACCATACTGCACTGCACACCACAGACCTACAGCAGCAAAACTTCCAAATAAATAAAAATTTATGAACATGTTAAGAGCTAGACTTTCAGATTCAATGAGGCACGAGGAAAGACCTATAAAAGCACTCAGCATGATAACCTCCATTTCCAAAATTTATCTGCAAGCATAATGTGTGAACTTCCATATCACCTGAGGCCAAATACCTGCTGCACATTTTCCTCCAACATTTCACTCTCTATTTTGACTGGTGTCACTGAAAACTCCTTAGAGAAGCAATGCTGCTTGCTATGCTTTCATAGTGCGCTACCCCAGGAGGGCTCTGCCACCAGTTACAGTTTTGCGTGTTGTTGCAATGATGGACAGATTATTGCAGCATTGCAAACAACTGCTTTACAGGTGCAACTGGAAGCAGAGGGGAAGACTTATGGTACAAGTGCCGACAGCAGATGGAAGCAGAAACAGAGAAAAAAGCAAGATTGACACAGGAGGTATCAAGAAAAGAGGGAAAAAAGCCATCAGTGCTTTTTATTCTGACTTTCAGTGAGACTTTGGAAGTCTCAATACTGGCTGCTCAGATAATCAAAACATGAGGTGGAATGAGGTAAACAGTTGCTCATGGTGCAACAAAAACTCAACAGTAGAGACTCAAAAAGACCCAAGGCAATGTTCATAGCTGGAAATCAGATTCTGTTGTAAATTACATGCTTGACAGAAGTAACAGTTTACCTGGTATGTTTGAACCAAGCAACCCTGCAACAAGGAAACCTCTGAAAAGCAACAGAAATCATGACTCATTGGCAAGAGCATTGTGCACCACACAATTCTTTCCTTCTGTTGATGATGCTCAGCTATGACTTGAAGCTGTGCAGATCACATTTGAGAGCTGTGGAGAAACATCTTCTTAACTCATTGGTCTGGCTTCTGCGCTTACCTCGTAGTGACCGATGGTATTGAGCTTCCTTATTCCATCCTCCATCACCTCCGAGGAACCATCAATATCTAACAATTCTCTTTGCTGCTCCTCAGACACGAGTTCTGCAGTATGACAGCAACAGAAAACAATTACACCCCAATAGCATTCTCACTGTACAGATATATGTGAAGAAAAACAACTATTTTTGGACCAGTGACTCCCAACTGAGCTGCTTCTCTCTATTCTTGTGCTAGGTCACATGAAAGTGGTTTTGTGCTCCCACCACTTCTGATTCCTTTTCTGGGGTGACAGCCTGGGTGGCTTCCCTTTCAGCAGGTTTTGGTACTTCACTTTGTGTTGGTCAAGGCAGAGTTTTTGGAGATGCTTTCATCTAATCACTATCCTGCTGCACAGGGTGCCCTGTTGGGACTAGAAGAAAGGTTCCACAAGCCACTTCTAAGAGATCACCAAAATGAGCTCTAGAAGATTGACATAATACTTGTGAAGCGTGATCAAGCACTTGTAAAGGATATAGACATCAGTACATCAGATATGAAAGTAAATTATGGGCACTGGCCAACACAGAGTCTAAGAAGGTGAGGAAGTATCGACATCTTAGGGAGCAAGTCCAGGAGGTGACAAATGCCAACAATGTAGAGTTTGTTAGGTTTCCCACTAGGGTACGTAAGAAGTGGTATGGTGGTGGTTGCTACAGACCTTGTGCTCTTGAAAACCCAACAAGGAAAGGTGGTTTGAGTCATCTACTGGAACAGCCTTATTTACATCTGTAGATACTGTAGGTGACTTTGTGAGTCACAGGCAAACTATTATATAAACCTAATCTGACTATAAATAAGAATTATCTGAAGGATCTTCTGATCAAGGGCAATGTAGGCCTGTAGGAAGGAAGGAAGAGAGGTAGGAGGAATAGTAGATGGGGACTAAAATACTTGATAAGCATAATGTCATCCACTGACAAAATGTAACAACCAGCTGTACTTAGGTGGACAGGCCAGCCACCTTACTTAGGCCGGAAAAGGAATAGAGAAATTATATATGCATAATAAATAACATCTGTTTGTTAACTGCAATGCTGAAATACTCGCAGAAACAAAGCAGATATAGCTCCAGTGTTCTAACTGGTAACATAAATGATCAAGTTTTTGCCTTGAAATTCCTCACAAAAGCTACATTCTGTATGAACTCTGAAAATGATCAAAGCCAAAAGTAGGCATTTCTAATAAGAAAACTCCACAACAGACCAGTAAACTCCATGAAAATACAAGCTAGTAACATTCTCTTACCAAGACCAATTTCATCCAGCTGAAGACCATAGAGAAAGCCATTCTTATTAAAGAAAGCCTGAAGGCTCTTCTCCTTGGCTTGGCCTATGGTGTCACAGTCCAGAACATTAACTTGAATAGTCTGACAAGCATCTCCACTCTCGTTTTCTGGGATTTTTTCAAAGATAATGTTCACCGTCTGGGAAAAGAAACCACATGTTATTCTGACTTA
>VWYI01048871.1:0-10077 GCA_013399455.1 Anthoscopus minutus | reverse complement strand
CTTCTAATTCTAACCTCATGTTTCACAGTGATGGGTGGCTTCTTTGGCACAAGCTGGGAGATAGAAATGTCAGATTCGATGTTAGCATTAGCCTTGTGCTTTGGTGGTAGAAGAGAGGACGAGGGTTTGCTATCTCTCAGAGAGACAACTTTCTAAATTTTCCTGGTTTGGAAGATAGTTGTCTGCTAGTGTAATATATATATAATTCATGCAAAAATAAAATAAAGTTAAGGTTTTTTTTCATGGTGATGGGTATAATAGTATAAGAAATATAAAACTTCTTGCAGTTAAAAAACCATGACCCATGGAAGTTTGGTAAACCTTGTCAACTGAAAAAAAGGACTTTTCAGGAATGTTATCACCAAAACTAAAACACATCTACATCTGAAAGGCAGGCCGAGCAGCTCTTGGAGAAGATGATCAAGACCAATGATCCCATCAACGCCTGATGTAAAGATCATGATAAAAATCAGGGAGACGCCAGACATCTGAATTTCAATACAGAGTTCCAGTAAATCATATCAACTTATCAAAATCTTCTCAGGCGGACCAGGAAACGGAGACAACGGCGGGGACTGTGTTTTCCAAATCAAAAGAAGGGATATAATTCCAACATAGCATAGCCTAAGGGAGAAAAAAACGTATAAAAGGACACTTTGGAAAACCAATGGCCGTGAACAGAGGAGGGCGTTGGAAGGCCAGAGAGAGGGACATGCGCTCCGTTCACCATGTGCATCCCGGGCTTGGCACTACTTCTTTTGACAGTGGCTTTTCGCATATTTTTATTAAATAAAATCTTTCATATTTTTAATTTGGCTATTTCATTTATAACACTAGGGANAATTTGGCTATTTCATTTATAACACTAGGGAGTGCGGGAGCCTCCCTTGGAATGAAAATTGTAAACCTCCTCACTCCAAATTATTATAATTTTGAAATCAAGGGACTTTCAGGCAAAGATATGGGGATAGGAATAACAGTTCTTTACTAATATGTATAACCAGGCAAAGAAACAACAACAACTATGGCATTAATAACAGAACAGAATCAGGGGCCCTGCAGCTTGGCTTCACAAACCCCTGGTGGGGAGTCAATGCCGGTGCTCCTGCAGGGCTCTGCAGAACATCCAGCTGGAAAGGCAGGAATAAGCAGAAATCTTGGGCCGGTGGACAGGGTGTATCAGAAAGCTCCGTGGCAGTGACTGGCACTGTAACACGTCCTGGCAGGACAGGGGGTGCAGGGCCCACAGACAGCAATGGCAATGACAAAGCCGACGACAACGACTAAGAATAAGCATGATGTCAAATTCCTTTTTCCAAGCAACAACAGCTGCAAGAGAAGTGTCCTGCTCTGAAGCTGAAAGCTGAAGAAATCAGCCAGCCTGCAGCTGCTCTCACCATCCCTTTTACCTGCCCCCCTTTCCCCCTGGGCCCAGCCAAATTCTTTGTCTTTCTCAAGCATCTACTAAGTATTAGCAGTCAGGTTTCCCAGCAACTAATGGGGAAAAATTCTATAGGTGAGGAGGAACAAAAGGAAGGACACCTAATCCCCAACACTTTGGCTTTTGCATGGCTAGAAAGATGCTATTGCTAAAAGTCATTTTAAGCATGGGGCATCACCTCCTTCTTGAACAAATAGATGATGGTGATGATGATGATGGTGATTATTATTGTTATAAATGATTCTCTTGCCCTGGTAGGTTCTCAGTAAATTCAGTGAAACTGTAGCAATTTATAAAACTGTGTGAGTGCTGCTAAATAATTTTTTCATCTGAATGCTTCATACTTGCTATAAGTATGCATTATATTATTGGCTTTTCGCAAGTATTAAATTGAATGCTATATGTATAATGCTGACAAACCTGGCTGTACTAACGTAATTTCTTTTATTTCTATAACAAAACTAAGTACTAGTGTGATACTTATAAAGATATATGTTAGGTCATAGTAAAGTATTGAAATGAGGACGGTTTTTGTATATGCAACCCAGAGAGTAAAACGATAATCAGAAGGCCTCCCTGACATTCCAAAACTTTCTTACCAGATGAAGATAACAGCAACCAGAGTCCCAAAGAAATTTACTGGGCCTCTATTATCATGGGCTGAAAACACACTGGAGCCAGAGGAAAGATTTATCTGCAGGGCAGTGGAGGGGGTTAAAGGTATGCAAAAGAACATCCAAACTTAAAAGAATGCATAAAGCCATGAATATGCAACAGGCTGGTGCTCTTAAGGAATGATTCTTTCTTAGTAAGGTATGCTCTTGGCTGAATGTCAAGGCACTCGGCCGTCTTAACCCTTTGCTTTATCATTGTCTCTTAATGTTTGTTTTTTTTAATTAAACCCCTTTTATTATATCAAAACGAGAAGATGTCGATTTTTATAACAAATGGTTTTATAACAATACTGTTATGAGGAGGCAGCATCTCTGAAAGTTACTCCTTATTTTGTTCACCTAATGCAATCACAGTGCACTGGCATAGGCCAGGCTGTTGCTATAAACATTCCACACTCAAAGGTACAAAAATAACTTTTTTTCTCAGCTCTGTTGAAAGCAGGAACAGCAATGACATAAGTTCTAACAAACTTCAGAAGCATTCATGTAAATCAAAGCAAATATACTGTCTTTTTAAACCAAGGTGTTTCTGAAAGCAACTATATGGACCATATCCAGTATCAAATTACATCATAGCAAACTAATTTCCTTTGAAAACATGGAAACCGAGTTTCTCAACAGAAAAGAAACAGCAAAGATGTGCATTTTGGCATTGCTCAAGGTTTTTTTGTGTGTTATTTAAGCAAACTGTGGCAGTAGAATTTAGCCATAGAATTTGGATTCACTATAAGGTGAATAATAAACAGAGACAGGGAGAGCAGTTGTTGATTTTTATTACCAAGATGCAAAGATGCATTAAATGAAGTCCCAAGGGAGTAAGACCTAGAGCAGGTCTCTGCAATATCTATCCCATTAGCCTGCAGCTAAAGCAGCCTGCTGGTAGATTTGCAGAGAAGTCCATCAAAGAAGCACAATATGTGGTGTGATATATGTTATAAAATAATTAATGCTAAACATTAACATGTTGCAAAAAAGGCAAGGAACAGTTTTAAATGATAAGACAAATCCATTTAGCTGCTGTCTCCAGGAGAAAAGATTAACTCATCTAGCATGGAACCAGAAAATCTACATGAGATATGCAACCCAAGCAGATAACATGTGTCGCCAGAAATTATACATTTCAGAGAATTTTCACCTAAATTATTCCTACAATTCCAGGAAAACTACTTATACCACCACCAGAAGAAAGGAAGACTTTCATCATAGAAAAGAAAAAAAGCAAACAGACCTTGATATCTTGAGAAGAAATTGTAGCTCACAGAAAAAATGTATAAAAAGCAATGCTGGATGAGACAGGTTCGGAAAATCATTCCTCATGAGCACAGTCTGATAAGAGACTAGGCTTCATTTCCCTGGCCTGGATTGCTTGGCTTGAGGCCTCGAAACATTGCTTGTGGCTTTTCAAAATTTATACTTTGACAAATTAATAAATTCTTTTGATTTTTCATTTGTCCCATTTAATTTATAACATGTGGTAAGGAGACTTTAAATTCTTCCGTGCTGTTCAGTGAGGGAAAATAAAAGCAGGACGTAGAAGCAGGAGTTGCAGATGTCAGTAAGAGAAGCAATGTAACTGTCCCCCATACTCATTGATCACAGGACTTCAGAGCAGAGGCACCCAGCCATTGTCCCAAAGACTGGCACCTCCCAGGTGATTCAGGAGGGAAAGGTAGAGCAGAAAGGTGTTCAGACGTTTTATATCCTCAGGACATTTATTTCTGACGCACTAGTAAGGAAGAGGCAGCTCACTGCAGGGAGTTACCCTGAGGTGCTGTCTCCATCCTTGAAGGTCTTCAAGATCCAGATGGATAAAGCAGTGAGTAATCTGGTTTGACCAGGTTAGACTGATTCTGTGTGGCTAACGAGGCTGAACTCGAGACCTTCTGTGGGGGAGGAACTGGCTGGGGCTGATAATAAATCAGCCTTAGGTATTAATCTAAGACCATGGGAGTCAAGCCTAGAAGCAGGGCGACAGCAAATCTGTTATACTTCCAGAATGTTTTCCCCCCAATTCGTTGTCGTTCACCATATTACTTTAATATTCCTGATCTCAGTCTGTCATTGGAACTCTGCCTTCAGATCCACTCTCAGATTCCTGTATATATGCTCTTGTATTCACATTTTTCACGCCTTTTGTGGTTGAACCTGTACTGAGTGTTCACCTTTTGCTGTTTGTTATTTTGCCACTAAAGCAGTTTTGCTTTTTGGGTCACCCAATCGTGCCCGACCCGTTATTTACCACACCATTCCTGGCTGGCCTGGGTCCAGTGTTGTGAAGCCAAAACATGACAACCTCCTGAGATCCCTTCCACCTGGATCATCTTATAAACCTATGAGATGGAGCTCAAAACTGTTGTCCCATTTCAAGCTGCCACCATTCCTCCCCACCTGCCACCCATCCTCTCCTATGTTGTCCTGTCCTCTGCTTACCACTTGGGCCCTCTCCTCTGAACTCTCACTGGTTACCAGCTGCCCTCAGACCTTAGCTTGTGCTGTTCCCGGCAGCACATAACTGAATTCCACAAATCAGGGATCAGTTAATGTTGAAATCATCCTTCTTCCCATCAGAGCATTTAAATGGAAAATGCTGTATCAGATGTGCTTGCCATCCCTCCTCTTCCCTAGGGGCCTGGTGCTGGGCCAAGCTCAGCCAATCTTCTGTCCATGGCATGAGGCTTCTTTCCTGGACAGACCATCTGGAAGGAAGACTCACAGCTTCCTGGATCACCTGTGACTCCTCACGTAACAGCCTTGAAGGAATAGTGTTGAGACCATGGCTGTGAAGCAGAGGGAAAACAAAAATTAGAGAGTGACATCAGCCTGTTAGGAACACTTTAGTGACATGTAGCAGAAAAGACAAAGCACAATGGTCATGGCATGAGGTTGCAGGAGCAAAATTGGAGCAACATATGAAGGGTCAGAGCCAGCCGGGGCCAGGGAAAATCTTCTGTGGGTGAATTTGTGGCAGGGGGAACACCAAATAATGAGTTTTGAGATAGACAAAGTGATAGAAGTGTTGGTAGAGTATTTGGGGATTCAGGGCACTGTGTAAGATAATGATGTTTTTGCTTTGGCTGTGTTTGCTTCTCAGTGTTGGTGATAGCCCTGCTCCATTTCAGGGGCAGATAATGGTTCTGAGAGAGCTCCCATGGTTGTCTTCATGCCTTTTCCCAAGCATTAACAGTTAATTTCCAATTCATTAGTGCATGGCCTGTGTAAATCAAATCGAGCACACAACTGCTCTGTAGTATAGGATCACAGCAGCACTTCCCAAATCAGTTTTGTTACCCTTCGTATTTGTGTCATGGGAAATTTCCCCCTTTCTCCTTTTCCTTTGCCAGAAGTATGACAAACCACATGGGATTCAAACCAGACCCCAACTGTCATCCATTTACTTTCTTTCCTTGTGATCAATATCTCTATTAACCGGGTACTGAGAGGAGACTTTTTGTTAACTCATGGTAGCTTTGTTCCTTTTTGGGGATTTTTATGAGAATAAGAATCAGAAAGTAAGGATTATTCAAGGAGGAATAGTATACAGAGATGTCTAAAGCAGACGGAGTAAAGTTGACAGGCTTCTGTATATTTTCTGTCTTGGTTTAAAAGACAGGTATCTGCCAAGGCAGGCAGGAATGGAAAATATGACCCCTTTCTCTCCAAATTATTATAACTTTGAAATTATGGGGCTTTCAGGCAAAGATGGGAAAAGGAGTAGCAGTTCTTTACTAAGATATATATATATATCTTAAGACAAGGAAAGTAAACAACAACAGCAGCAGCAACAAACAAAACCAGAAACTGAAACCCCAATAACAACATTCTCTCGGCTGTCAGGCACTTTCCCCTTAGGTGTAGTTACGGTCACAGCTAGCACGGGCTCTGGTGGCTCCTGGCCAGGCAGGGCAAGTGCGATGATTCCCCCACAGCTGCAAGGGGGCGCTGTGGGACAAGCTCAGCAGCCTCTCTTCACTGGCAATGGCACCTGGGGCAATGTGGGGCAGCTCCCTTTGCAAAACTCACAGGGAACCGCTGGTCTCAGTGTGTTCCAGGTAGCTCCAGGTAGCGAGCTGAGCAGCAGGTTGGAACAGCATAGGTGAGCACACCCTGGTATGGCAAACAAAGTGTAGCAAAAAATCCCAGGGCAGCTGCAGAAACAGCAGAAGGGTTGGGCAACTGTGGGAGGAGAGAGAAGGTGGAGGGGGGAGAGGGGTGTTTCTGATTTTTTCAATTTTCTCTGGCACTCTTGTGTCCTGTGTGATGTCCTGGTGATGGCAGCAGCAAGAGGGCTCCTGCAAGCAGCCAGGAGGTGCTTCCACTGGTAGGAGGTCCTGGGTTTCTCCTAAGGCACCCAAGCAGATGGGATGTGTCCCTCTCAGTGAGATTGGATGTTGAAAGGTCCCAGTTCAATAGCCTGTCTTGTGAGCAGAAGCTCACCCACAGTAAGGAGAAGCAGTGAAGGACAAAACTCCACAGTAGCAGCGAATCCTCTCTGCAGCGGCCATCCAAAACCGCAACCGTTTCCCCGCTGATCCCCAAGAGAGAGAAAGAGAGACAGAGAGAGAGCACTGAGACCAGTCCCTTGATCCCCCAGCCGAGTCTTGGTTAGCGCTCCTCCCCTCTCTCCCCAACCTCTGGTGGTATCTCTGCACTTTCCAAGAGAAAGCCCCCCCAGCCAGTGAGCTCACTCCCCAGCTAAGAGACTGGAGCAACTGCATCCCTTCCCTCCTCCTCCCCATCCTGGCTACATCTATTTTCTCTTAAGTATAGTCATTCATAATCTCTTAGGCAAGAAATGGGAGAAAAATTCCTTGAGAGAAAGAAAAAAAAAGTAAAAAATCTAACCTTCAACACCCTCATAATAGAAATTCTATATAATTTGAAAAGCATAACAGCCAAATGTAGGCAGGCTCTAGCCTCAGGGGATGGACCAAGGAGAATGCTCTTAGCAGCAAGAAGGGAGAGGAGGGTCTCTGTTATCAGGTCAGGTCAAAGGAGCTGTCTCATCTCCAACACATCATCATCCCTGCTCTGAAAAGTCAGGTCATCCTCCCCAGATATGGGAGAGGTGACACTTCAAATCAGAGGTATGCAGGAAGACCAACGCTTTCATGACCTGGAAGGTCTGAACTGAAAGGCTAATACTAAAAGACCCTGAAAGACGCCCAGCTCTCCACAGGTTTTGCCCAGATTTCCAAGGAAGAAATGGACAAGAAAGCCACTAAGCCAGGAAGCTGCAGTAAAGCTTAGTTTGGGAATTGCTTCCCAGTTGTTCCTGGGGTCTCTGGGGTTCAAGTCAAAATGCTTTTCTTCTCTGTACAAGAAAAAAGCCTTGCCCTCATGCCTCAACTATTTTCAGACTCTCATGGTGTAGTAAATGCACAGCAAAGGTCACATAGCTCCCTGGGAGTGGAGGGAGGCAGTCAAAATCAGAAGAATCTATGCAGATAGCACAGGGTTAAAGACAGATCTCTGTGTCACCAGGTGCTGCACTGTTGGTGTAAGTGGATGAAAAATGGTGTTAAACCACCAAGAGAATGATGAATTCCTTCTCCATGCTCTGGGAGCTTTGCTATGGCACATCCCATTGGAGAATCTGCGTAACAAGGGCTCTGCTTGCAGGTACACCCACTTCACAACCTAAAGCTTTACTTTTATTAAACTTAAAAATCCCAATAAGTCAAAATGTGTATCACTCTGTGTATAACTGCAGACGTTATGACATTTCAACCCAGATTTACATGGCTTTAAATTTATAAACATCCCTGGAAACTGCATGACTTTTTATTTCTCTGCTAAGATGCTGCAGCATCACTGTGTGAACTGAGCAGAACTGATCTGCTTTAAGGAGAGAGGTGTCCAGCCCACTCACACTAGGGACTCCAAACATTCCCAGGTGCAGACCCTCCTGCATGGAGAAATACAAGAGGCAAGTTGACTTAGCCTTGTGGATGGCTCTTTTTTTCTTTTTTGGCTATGGAGGAGCTCATCTGAAGAGGCTGGCTCTGAGGGATGAGAAAGGGGGACATCAGATGAGGGGAATGTTGCTTGTGGCACTCTTCACAGACTTTTGAATTACCCCAGTGAGAATTGTGTCTTTTTTGCAGGGTAGGAGATGCATCAGGGTAATCTTGGGTGCATTCTCCATGACATGTGGTAGTAGGTGAGTGTCCTAGGGTGACATTACGGTGCTTGTATCCCCAGCCGTGTATTCTGTTTACGCTGGATATTATGTTCTGTACCTTCAAGACTGGCTTTGAAGAGTGAAGTTTTGTTTTGGTTTTACTATCAGTCTGCTCAATCCCCCAATGGCTGGCGGGACACAGAGACGCGGCAGTAGGTAGTGCAGCTTTTGCTTTTTGCTCGGCTCTGGCTTCTGCTTTGCTCTCGCTTTCTGGCTTCTGCTCATTAGTTTATCTAAGCAGTCCAAATTTTTTTCCCTGGACTGCTCTTTTTTCCTTTCCTTTTTTCTTTGGAATCACTTGAACCTTCTCTGGACTGGGACCTGGGAAACACCAAGAGTCTGCACCTCGTGGCCTGCAGCAGCTACCCCACCATCGGAGAGATTGATAACAGAGTGACTACGCCCGAGAGAGACTTTCTGAATTTGTCATCTTTTTCAGAGCGGTGAAAGAGTGTTGACATCTGGTATTGTTCATTTTATGTGCTGGGGGGTGCTTTGCCTGTTAAATAAATGGGTTCTTTCCACTTGTCTTCAAGGAATCCTTCTTGAACTGATTGGGGGGAGGGGCTGTGTGGGTTTGCTGTCTGGAGAGGCCCCCCTTTGGAGGTTTTCTCCCAAATTTGCCCTAAATCAGGCAAGCTTTCAACCCTTGCCTAGCAAAGCTGAACAAAAACAACAAAAGAAACGTGTTTTGAAGTTCTTGTGTTCAATTGTGAGCCTGAAGGAGCCATGGAAAAAGATTATCTGCTTTTAAAAGAAATTCATGCAGAAAAATTCTGGTTGCAAAGTGGATTACATTAATATTATTATTATAAGCTATTGTTATCTCTTGGCTTGAAAGACAAATGTCTGCCAAAAAAGGAGGGAACCTCCCTTGGAATGGAAAATATGACCCCCTTCTCTCCAAATTATTATAACTTTGAAATTATGGGGCTTTCAGGCAAAGATATGGGAAAAGAAATAACAGTTCTTTACTAAACATATATATATATATATATATATATATCTTAAGACAAGGCAAGTAAACAACAATAACAGCAGCAGCAACAACCAAAACCAGAAACGGAAACCCAATAACAACCTTCTCTTGGCTGTCAGGCATTTTCCCCTTTGGTGCAGTTACGGTCACAGCAGGCAGGGGCGCTGGTGGCTCCCAGCCAGGCAGGAGAGGTGCAATGATCCCCCCGAGGCTGCAGGGGGCGCTGTGGTGCGAGTGCGGTCGCCTCTCTGCACGTGGTTAACGGCAGGTGAGCTGACAGAAGAGACAGAAAAGGTGCTTCCTTTACAAACTCATGTGTATCCACCATGAACTCCGCCTCTATCCCTTCCTTCCCCAGCTTCATTTTTATAACCAGCGGATCTCCTGGGGTAAGGTCTCCCAGTCCCCTTCAATTGCTTTCCGTGTGAGCAACCACCACCTCCCTTTCCCGGTTCCCGTTCAGGGCAACTATCACTCTCAGGCACTCGTTCACTATCACTCTCAGGCAATGGTGGGTACGGTATAGTCTGTAACTCAGAGGTGGGTGGGGGAGCAGACAGTCCAGCCTGTCTCTCCTCCNTGGGGGAGCAGACACTCCAGCCTGTCTCTCCTCCAAGGGGGCTGAACCTGCTCCTTCCCTTAGTCCCCTTTGCTCTGGGGGGGGTGACACAAATAAATTCAACAACTCCTGCTTTTGTGTTTTTGCTTGATAGACCTTATCACGATGTGTGCAATGCTGGTTTATTGAGCAGGTGCTACAACATCATTTATAAAGGCTGCTTCTTATTAGCTTTGCCTTCCC
>VWYI01048868.1:169982-186281 GCA_013399455.1 Anthoscopus minutus | reverse complement strand
AAAAAACTTTCTGTTTGAACTGATGTTGGAGTGTCCTGGCAGACCAATGGTCATTGGCCAGCCCATTGTGGGTGTGTGGTTCCGTCAGAAAAGCCTCTACTGTGATGAGTTGTGATTTTCACTGTGGTGGAAGATTCCCTTAGAGAGACTAAAAGGTGCAGAGAGAAAGCAAACCAGCTGCTGGTTTTCTTTTTCTGACTTTCTCAGTCAGAATATCAGAGCTGTTTACTGAGTAACCATTATGAAGAACCAATGGACGCTACTGTATAAGCATCCCCAAACTAGCTGGATGCATTAAAGGGGAGGGGGGATTTATAGCTGGAATACAGCTGTAAATGTTAAATTACTCTCTTAAAAGATGGATATGAAAGAAACTCAGGTCTAGAGAAATATCCTAGGAAATGGAAGAAAAGCAGGGATATCTTGCTGCTTTGATCTTCTTGCAGTCTGTTTTTATTGGACTTGTTTTATGCTGTGCTACAGGGCAGCACTACTTTGCTCAAGTTCAGTCCTGCACAAATGCAGGCTGAGTATTGAAAGCATTATGCTTTTTTTTCTGAGTAGGGCTTTAAGTCATTTGTCATAAAACGAAACTATAACCAAAACTATGGTTTTTTGTGAAGGAAGATGATAATTTTAAGTTCTATTTTCTTCTCTTAGTCTTGTGTCATCGGTCAATTGTGTAAAATATGCTATGAGGCAGTGCTGGCCCAGTTGCATTTCCCTGAGTTTTTATCTTCTCTTCTGAAGATAATTGAAAAACCTAATTAAAGTACACTATGTGTTATTCAGGGTTTACCTTCTAACAGTCATACAATAGAATCATGCTTTGGAAAAGTAGCAAGCCATCTGAATATTCTAAATGTCACAGAAAAGGTTTCTTCAAAATTCTAGGATTCTTTTTTCTTTTATTCAATTAAATATTGCATTGCTAAATGCCTTATTTGAATGCAAACAGAATGAAAGGATGAAATATATAATTTCAGCTGGTCAGAATTGCAAAGTATAGTTTGTGATGAGCCATATATCTCAACTGCTGATACAAGTTCTGTTTTTTTTTAACTCAGTAAGTAATCTGCACCTATACATTAGAAATTAAAATCACTTTTCTCCTCTGAGACAATACCTAAGGAATAAAATATTTCAGTATGAGATGGGAATGAAGGAAAAACATTTCCAATGAAAAGAGTAAAATAAAAAAATATCCGAGTAAATCAGTATTGATGCCAAGAGACAGTAACTTGACTTGTGTAGAATCTCTAAGGGAATATTAAGCCTGCTGTAACTAAACATATGTGACTTCTGTTCAAGTCACTGGATAGGTAGAGACAATGGCACTTCACAAAAAAATTCATTGAAACTTTGCTACATTGGAGTTTTCTATTTAAGAAAAATTGACTTAGCTGGTACTAATATGCAGTGTTTTAATCATGGTGTCTGGAGGTAGCAGAATATCCCCATTGCTTTGAGCAGAAATTCATGCTGTTTCCATAGATTACTCCCTGAACACCCATTGAAATCTTCTATTTTTGCTTTATTCTCTTCTGCCTATCCTCTAATTTTCCTGTGTGATTGGTAGAGGAGGGATAAGAAATAAATATTGAGCCAGCTGGTGAATGGAAAAGCCTTCAAATGAGGGTGCTTTTGAAATTAAAATAGTACTGACAACAAAGAATATCAATTGGGGTTTTTTAAAAAAATATTATTATGGACTAGCACAGTCAGCAACCTGTTCTGTGAGGCTTAGTGAGATCCTATGGAATAACCATGATTTGATAGTTGAACAGCTGGAGAGAACCACCAGGACTGTTGAGGACTTTAAGTAAATGTCATTATGATCATTGAAATGGATCCCCTGCCCTGGAGGCAGCTTCAGTGCTACGATTCATGCCTCAAGTAATTTTCTTCATGCCTGGATCTCCCAGAGTCACTATTTGGACTGCCATGGACCCTCGATATGTGCAAGCTTGTGTGGTAAGTTATGTCCTGTTTGCTGGATAGGGTCAGAGTTCTTTTAAGATCTCAGCCTTCCCCCCGCTCAGCAAAGAAACAATCAACTATTTCCCTATATGTGTGACATTTCCTGTAAAAATACAGTTTGTGTAGATCCCCTGTGTGACCATTTGGTGGGGAAAATAGTGCCTGGGACAAGGTGTGCATACACATGAATGCAGTTTATCACAATGCAGCAAAGCCAGATCAAGCAACAGAATACAATAATTAAATGGATGATTGATAAGCAACAGTTGAGTAGATGGGATATTTAGAAAACCAGAATGTAATGGTGAAGCCTAAAATCTTTCCTGAGTGTATAAGTTTATGTAATAATCTATTTCAGCATTAAAAAGGCAGTTATGTTCTGTAAGTACTTATAGGAGATGCATTAACCTGTCAGCTGTGTTGATATGTCTGGAAGTCTTCACGATAAAACCTTAGTGTAGGATTTATTTATAGGCTGGAGAGTTGGACAGAGAGAAACCTAATGAGGTTCAACAAGGGCAAGTGTAGGGTCCTGCACCTGGGGAGGAATTACTCCAAGCACAGGACAGGTTGGGGTTTGACCTGCTGGGGAGCAGCTCTGCTGAGGACCTGGGAGTTTTGGTGGATAACAGGTTGACCATGAGCCAGCAGGGCATCCTTGCAGTCAGGTGGGCCAATCATGGGGAAGAGTGTGTCCAGCAGGTCAAGGGAGGTGCTCTATCCCCCTCTACTCAGCCCTACTGAGGCCACATCTGGAGTGTTGTGTTCAGTTCTGGTCTCCCCAGTTCAAGGAAGACAGGGAGCTGCTGGAGAGGATCCAGTGGGTTCATCCATTCAGCCACAAAGATGATGAGAGATCTGGAGCATCTCTCTTAAGAGGAGAGACTGCAGGAGCTGGGCCTGTTTAGTCTGTAGAAGAGAAGCCTGAGAGGGGATCTCATCAATGCATCTCAAAGACAGGTGCCAAGAGGATGGTGCCCACCCACAGGATAAGGAGAAATGGCCATAAAACTAAAACACAAGTTCCACCTCAGCATAAGGGAGAACTTCTTCACATGGAGGGTGTGGCAGAGCACTGCAACAGGTGGCTCAAGGAGGTAATGGAGCTTCCCTCCCTGGAGACATTCAGAACCCATGTCAGTAACCTGCTTAAGATGACTGTACCTTGGCAGGGGGTTTGGACTGGATGACCTCCAGAGATACCTTCCAACCCTAACAATTCTGTGGTTTGACCTGTCTCAGGTTAAAAGTTGTTACCTATAATTATCAGAATTTAAATATTGGAAATGTAAAACTTGAAGCTCAATTTTAATACCTCTGGATAGGGACCACCATAACATTTTGCAATCTGGCAGTTTAGGAATGCACTTTTGTAAGCAGGACTGGAGCTCTTAGATATTGCCCTAAGGGAAGGTGATGGATTGAATAGGTTCTGTCAGGTTGCTTCTTTTAGTGTTCTCAAAATAAAGGAAAGAATATCTTGTAAGGAATGTGGTACAGAAAAAGAGACAGGGATGGTAAGCAATTTTCTCAGTTCACAGTCTTAAACCTAAGCTATACCAAAATTAGTTCCACTTAGCCTGAGATGGGTGTATGAGAAGTTCTACCTTTCAAAGTGGCCTTTTGGTTATCAAATTTAAGCCAAATTGAACTTTGTCTTATGCCAGTGTTTAGGACAGCTTGTGTTGGTGCCATTTCTATAGGATTGAATCATATCAGCTTTCCTGTGCAGATGAAAAGAACAGGTTGCATTTAAACAAAGTTGTATCAAGGTGCAATTATTCCCATGTGTCTGTGGCAATGTATCTTGCTGCAGGGTGGTGCAGCATCCAAGCAGAGATTTCAAATCATGTGCTACAAGTTTTTGATTGTGAAAAAACCAATGATACTACCCCATATGCTTTTCAAGACTAAAGCATCTTATATTGCTTCTTGCTTTGTATTCTGTCTGTGGTTTATTTCAGAATGGAGTCTAACTTTTTGGCTTCTGGTTTTTAAAGATAATGTTTTTAACCTTTTAATTTTGAGTTGAATTTGCTGCATAATTCTCCTCATCAGAGATTTTTGGTAGCCAGGTAACACTGTTATGCACTTTGATGTGTATTAAAGTAGGGGTGCTTCCCTTTTTCAAGGTCAACCCAAGTAGCAGCTAATCCTGTTTTGACTCAAGGAAGGATTTTGCTTTTGGATCTAAAGGGTGTCAGATCTGTGGCTAATTCTTGGTATGTCCATCTTCACCAGATCTGCATTGCAGGATGGTAGAAAAGGGGATTAATCCAAAACCGAAGACTTGTATTTACAGAAAGTGGAATTATGAAATTCACATAGAAGTGTGTTGCAAAAAGTAGTTGTAAGAAAGAAGGGAAACATTCCCAAGACATTTTAATGTGGAGCTATAGATAACGTGTATATATATTATATAAATAATATATCTGATATTAACATGTGAAAGAAAATTTGTCAGTGATAAGTATTAAAAAATACCAAACAGTTCATTCTTGCATCATAACAATTTACCTTCTACTCATAAGAAACTATCTAAACCCTTCTTTTCCTCCTTCCTTCTTTTTTTTTTAAAATGTCATATCATTTTCATGTCGCATAACTCAAGTTAGTTTATCATGAGTGCTAAATAAGTCTGTGGTAAATATGGTATGTTTAAAATCCCTGAATAAAAATATCATCTTTCAGCTAAAACTTTTTACTATTAGGGCAAGATGGTTGCTTCTGATGGCAAGAATTTTTTTTTTCCTCTCTTCTTCTTCCTCTACTTTTGAAGCTCTGTGATTTATACTGAGCTCTAGGAGGAAGTACCTCTTGTTGCTTGCTCTTATGAGGGACCATCCCCAATTTCCTGTGTGAGACAGGGTGCTTCCCAGGAGGAACCATTTATCTGGCACAGCAAACACTGTCTGTGTTCAGGAAAGAAGCCACATAGTGCTGGCTTGCTATTGAAGCCTTGCCTTTGCTCTTTGATCCCTGGCACTGTTTGAGTCAGTGCTTCACTCCTCTGTCCTACTGCACTCCAGAAGCAGGAGAGAGCATCAAGCAACTTCCTCACTTTGTGCACATGTATCTGAACTTTCCCTTCTAATGCAGAACCTCCAGAGGACATGGAAACTGATCTCCTTGTTTTATCTGGGCTTTCTGGAGTGAACCTAAAGGGATGAACATGCCCTACCTTTGCAAAAAGAGGAGTGGTAGCTACATGAAGTTTATTACGCCCCATCAAGTCTGCCAAGTTTAATCTGCCATTACAGAGAGAAAGAGCTGGCTGTGAAATGGTTAGGATTGACTGACAACACTTAACTAACCACTGAGAATGATTTTGTCTTTGGAGTACAATTCATGTCTCTCCATCATGTCCATGTGTGTAGCGTTTTCAAATGAGTTTAATTATGAGTGATGAACAGTAGCTTTATGGATGTGCTTTCCTTTGTAACACTCTTACTGATTGCTGTTCACCTGGACTCGACACCAGTATTCACAGCTGGCCTAGGTCTGCACTTACCTTCTCTAAGTAAAACTACTGGGGCTTTGGAGGAGAAGTTGAATTGTTGTTTTGTCCTGATTTGGGGCTTGGTTTTTTGTTTGTTTGTTTAATCATTGTTTAAATTTTCAGCAAAAGTTTTGGGTTTTGTCTTGCAATTACCCAAGAATATTTCTGACTAAATGTGAGTCAGTGTACTTGTTTTAATTTGTGATTTCTCAAAGTAGATACACATTTAATTTCTAGTCTCTTGTGTGCTTCTCAGCATTGAAGGAAAATGCAGAGGGTATAATTTTTTCTGCTAAGAACTCCTTTTGCTGATGTTTGTGGAGTGGTTGCTCTCTGCATGTGCTACAGAATTGCATCAGGCATCTTCCTATGACATGAGAAATTGAGACCATGAAGTTTCCTGCTTGCAGCAAAACTCGATCTTCGGTTTCAGGAGAAACAAACTTATTTTCCACTTACTGGTCTATTTATATTTACCTTGACAGCTTTTAGATTGTGAAAAGCAGCATCAATAGGAAGAAGAGTAGAAGACTGTTGCAAAGAGTATAGAAAGTTAGGTTTTAAAATAAATGTATAGAAATTACTGCTATTACTGTATTACTGCACTGTCATGTGTTGTTATATTCTTTATGTGCTCAAAAGAAAGTGACGACTCCTTTTCCCTCCAGTATGTACATGTTGGCATTTTCTTGCCTTTGATTTCATTCCTGATGCTAATTTTATACTGAAGCTGAGGTGACCTTTATGTGTACCACTTTTCCAGGTGTTGCCTACTTTCACCCACACAGTAACCATTGTTTGCATTTCTAACAAGGTAAAACACCAGGGACTAACTTCTGGCACCTTCTCTGCTGAGCTGTACTTTGATAATTATGCTCATCAAAAAGGAAATGCATTTATTGGAAATTTCTGACTTTAGTGGAATCAGCTTCAGAACTCCTTGAATTGGTTCGTAAGGGTATTAGGAGGAGGCAGATGGATTGTGGACTTGGAGTCCATGGCAAATATCTGAGATTTCTTCTTTCTTTACACCACTGCTGACACCGTTTTTATGGAGTTTCTCTCCAGTTAATGTAGTGAGTGTAGGAAAGACATTTTAATACATCTTGCAAATGCAGGGAACTTTTACTTGGCAGGCAGGTTTGCTGCTCTGCTCAGCCAGGTGAGTAAGATATGAGCATTGTCAATTAATGAATGTAAGATATCTGAGTTAGCTTTTTTTGCTGTTGGGAAAGGGTTTATTTCTAAACCTGCTAGTCAAAAATCAGTAATTGTAGAAGAAGTTTAACTTGAGTGCAGCTGGAACAAGTTGCACTGACACATGGGGACAAGTTGTCCTTTTGGTATGGGCTCAGGTGGCCATTCTGTGCACTCCATCTAGCAAGCAATGGCCTGACAACACTTGTAGTCTTCACTGGGGGAGGAAAGGTGGGAGTTGTATTAATGACCAAACACTTAAGCCCTCTTCCTTTATCCTGATAATTTTAGTGAAATGTTTAAGTCTGCTTGTTACGTTGGTGGTGTTGCCTGGTTTTTTGTGAACAGAAGTGTTCGATTTAGCTGTTGAAAGCTGTTGGTGCAAGCCAAAGGGAGGACCACAGAGATTGCCAGCCCAGTTATAAATGTGGACATCTGCACAGAGCTCACAAAGCTTTGGTCCACAGGTCAAAGTGCCAAACTCCTCTTTGTTGTGCTCTCACAGATTTGATTTGGCATGTATTTCATTCCTTTAAAGTGTAGACTTACTGAAAGTCCATGCCAGATAGTTACAGGATGCACCAAAAGGGTTGAATCTAATTGGCTTTTGAGTTAAAAGCCAAGGCATTACACTTTTTTTTTTATACAGCTGTAGTTTGCAATACTCAATGGCAGTAGACGAGCCCAAAAAAAACCCCAAAACAAAACCAGAAACAACACCAACAACAAACCCCACATTTTTGTTTCTAGTCTTGTCCATTTATCAATCCTTGTCCATCCTTCTGTTCCCTTCCCGAATCAGCGACGTCCCCTCCCTGCCCACCTGGCACCAGATGTGCCGTCAGGCGCTACTGTGCGTCCCAAGCCCTCCGAGTGGCAGAATGCAAAATCTCAGGTGACATTCACCTGGAAGAGCTTAGCCCTCAACAGCTGCAGCCCCTTGATTACCTTGCCCGCCTCGGCGGCTCCGTGCCGCCACCATATCAATTGCTTGTCAATTCGGCTTAGCCGTGACTTTGACTGACTGGAACGAGGGAAGTGGGAGTGGGGTGTAGGCGAATGGTTAAAATTAATTGCTACATAAGAAAAAATTGAAAGATAATTATTCCTGCTTTCCTGTCAGTGCTCGAGGGTAGATGACCTCATTAACTTGCAGCTTGTACACAATTCAATTACTAGGAGATGGAAAATACATTTTTAATTACCTCGGTGGCTTGTGCTCCATTCATCTCCATTTGCATGGCTTTTTTACTGTTGTGTTGTGAAGAAGTAGCATGGTCTGACTAAAGCTACCATAAGACCTTGGTTCTTGCTACAATTATTCTTGTTTGAGGTGGGATATTAAATGTGTGAGATTAACCCTGTGGTGCCAAGTGAGCTGGGAGGTCCTGTGTTGGCACTAAGGTGTTTTTAGATAGTTTGGCAGGTTGGGATTTTGAAACTTATCCTGTCAAAAAATGACAGAGAGTAACTTTGTTCTTTTGTGCATTTTGTTGCTAGACAATTCAATAAATAATTAAATCTGTGAATAATAAGCAGATCACCTAGTTAGACAAATATCATATCGATGTATGTCATGGAGAAGGATTCTTTTGTAATTTCTAAAAGCCTATTATGGCATTTACTGAATTAAAAATGACTTAATTGTTTAAATACATAGCTAGGCAATTATTTTAATGAGTCAGTTTTTAAAACTGTCAGTAGTGTGTTGAAGTGCACAATACATGTGGAAAGAATATTTGTTCATCACCAATAATTTAAATTAAAACTATTGCAGCATTGAAAGGCTTGGAGCTAAGAATTGAGGAACCTTGTGACTTGATGCACAGAGTTTTTTGGTTTTCTTTTTCAGGAGAGACTTGTCAAGGATTATACAGAACTGATCTGGAGTGTTTCATAGAGTGACACAGACTAATTCCCTCCTCTGATGGTGTACACTGTGTTGATGGGGAAATAGGAAATAAGGGACAGGCCACAGAGAAGTTGTTGACTGTTTGGTAATGAAAAAGTGTCGAGGGAAGTTGTGAGGTACAAATTGTGATATTTAGTGGTGGGAACTGAATGCTTTATATGATCTATGTTTGGTCACTACTTTGCTCTCTGAAAAAAATAATTAGAACATAATGCAGGCATTCTTGAAGCATTCATGTAAACTTCATTGTGAGTGTATTAATCCTACTTAATTCTTCTCTAATGAGCATTAAAGCAAGATAAGGTGCTTTAAAAGCTCTCTGTCAGAGAGCCTTTATGCTGTTCTAAGAATGTGCAAACCCTGAGTCCATGGTGTGCTCTCAGCTGTGAGCTGCGAGGGGGCATCCTTGTGGGACACCCCTGAGGAAGTGATGGTGACAACTTAGACACTCCTCCTTCCTCTCACTGACCCAGTGTGTGCCAAGGGATAATGAAATACAATCTTCTTGCTATACAGGAACATGTAGGATGTTTATTCTGTAAAACTGCTGTTTGAAAAACAAAAACAATGGTTGGACTACTACATACCTTCCCAGTCTGGCCAATTTATGGTGACATTTTTCTTCAAGGATATCTGCTAAAGGAATGTACACAGGAGAGTTCCTTCACTGAGCAGTCTTTCAGAAGCCTGCATGTGAGTAATTTTAAAGTGAAAGACTGTAAATATTTTAAATCATCCATGTTTCCATCTATTGGAAACATTTATGTTTCCAATATTTCTTAACCCAGGAAGACATCTAAATAGCCAGCCTTGCAAAGATTACCTTTCTGGGTCTGTATTGTTGTAGTATGAGACATACTAAGTGCTGTATTAAGGAATCAGGTGCTCACAGGCCTGGAGAGAAATTATGTTGGATTTTGCTTTATATTATGAAATACAGCTGCAATTTCTCATGGATGTTTTTTTGGTGTGAGGGTTTTATTGGTAATTTTTAATGATTTACTGGTAGGTTTGGTGATTCTAGTGTCAGCAAAGTATCAAGTGCAGCCAAAATTCATGGCTTTTGCATGAGATGCAACGTCTGCTCCAAGCTGCACATTTGCTTTGGCATATAGCATATTTCCACTGTTCTTTCAGAGAGAAACAATACTATACCTGCAGAGTGTATTTAGAGATTAAAGAATCAGACACAAATTCCCAGCTAAATGCAGAATTTATAAGGGGTTCTAGCATGGCTCTGGAAATGTTTCCAGACTTGACACATAAGGCTGTGCATGCACAAACCTAAAGATGTTCACCTTTTGCTATTGAAAATTCAGGCAAGGAAGTGGAGTGCATCCTTTGTTTTAGAAAGCAAATGGAGATTGCATGAATAAAATGAAATATCAAGAGAGACAGCATCTCAGGACTGTTGGAAAATACATTCTTAAAAAGATGTCATGGAAGAGCTTTTATATTTAATGATCTGTTTCTCTACTCACACAGTAGTAGTAACTTGTAGTTAACTTGTACAGAACAAACAGTAACTTGCTTTCTTGCAAAAATCCACATTGATTTAGTCTGTTGGCTCATTTCCAAAAGAGATTTGTACATGCTGACTATTAAAGGCTTTCTCTTAATCCTCTTCTCCCCTCCTGGCTGAAGNCCCCCCCCCTTTGCAATCAATAATATTGCACTTACTGCCAAAGTAGTACAGGATTCAGTTATCAAATACACAATGTTCTCCAATTGTTGCATTTGGTTACCGTAAGGATATTGCAGTCTCACAAAATATGGTTTATGGTTCTCAAAATCTTTAGTAAGTCTACACTGATATAAATTCTAACGCATCGTCTAAGTTACAAAGCCCAGATATCTTTTATAAATGCAGAAAAATGGTTCATTGGAAAGATTTTAAAAAAAAAGTCACATAAAGAAAAGGAATGGGCTCATTACAAAATATTTCACACATAATCTAACTAATTAACATAATAAATTGCGAGGAACCATATTGGATTATCATATAATTAAATAAATTCCATACGGGCCACATAAGTTAATGTTTTCTTTTTGGAAAATTGTATGCCTTGGCAAATAAAATATTCAGAGGATTAACTATAAAGAAAAAAATGGCTTTGTGTAATTATTGTCTCTTGTAATTTGAATTAGACATAATTACATTTCCTAAATATGAAGAGAAAATAAGTGTGATCTATAGAGAACAGACAACACCACTGAGACAAGTCTGTCTTTGTTTCCTGACCCATTAAGTGACAATTATGATACTTGTGTTAAACATCTTAGAAGTGGTATGAACTTGCCATAACTCTTCACTTATTCTGCTTGAAAAGATCATAATAGGGAATGCTTTTGCTCTTCTGTTTTAAATGGAGACCATCACTTGTGCAATACAAAAAGTTCATGGAAAAATGTCAGGCGCATCGAGTGCTAGTTTCACCACATACTTAAAATAAAGGATTGCTTTTGTTGCACCTCCAAAGCCATGTGGCCTTCTAGAAGGTATTGTTGTAAATCCCTGTAAAATGTGTGTATCCTTGTGTCCTGCCACAGGCCAGTGCCAGCGGTTCTGGTGGAAAACACTGCAGTTGCAGGTGTCAAGTGAGTTTGTACACTTCAAGCTGAATTACTGAAGCAAGTTGTTAATGTACTTAGTTTCTCCAGGGTTGTCTGGGTTTTTCTTTCCCTCACCATTTATTTATTTGAAGTAAAGCAATTGCCAGACAGTATAAGATCTGAAATAAATTCAGTGAAGCTTTTATAACGTATTCTATATAAATTAGTGAAAAATACTTCAGAACTATTTGCATACTTGTGGAGAGTTATATTACCTAAACTCATCAATTTCATGTATTGGTGAATATTCAGTTAAGAGTATTGTATGAGCTTGAGGATCTACAGACAGTATTTAAAAACTTTGCCTACTACTTGTGTTGCTCAGTCCATGCTAGACTAAATAATTTATATTATGGAAAGCAGATCTGCTCACATATTCTTAGATGGGAACAATATATTTTGGCCTTTGCATGAAATTTATCTGTGAATCACCTACTTATGGTTTATTCTGTTGTGACAAAAGCAAATTATAGGGATGAAATATAATTATGTGGTTAAACTAAATATTTGCTGGGGTTACTTCAGCATTATTTATAATTTACATTTTGATAGGAAGTAGTCTTACATAAATGAAGTAAATACTTTCTTTTTCTGAAATACTTTATGAGAGATGCTTCTCAGAATGAATCTGTTGCTCTATTATGACTGAAATTTTTTTTCTTCTAGGTATCTGATAAAAGTATCTTCTGATTGTCTGCTATAAGCATTAATGTTTTCTAGTCAGATTTTTGAATAATATTCTCTTTTTTTATGTACATTTTTGTTTTATTTACAAGAGGTTCTGTTGCATCTTACATGTTAGACTCCAGTGTATTTTGCTATTATACTCTGATTTCTCCTTGTGACTTTTGTCTCATTGATTATGAGAAAGGCCACTGGAAAATGTTCATGCTGCCTGTGTGTTATCTCCTGTAATTTACAGAGTTTTGCTGATAATCATCCTGTTTTTCCTAATTTCACAGTGCCCTGTTCAGTTGAACCTTAAAAATGCCCAAAGTTGGTGAAAATACCACTTCCCTGAAGACATGATTACAATGGCTGAGTGATCTCTTTGTGAAAAATTTTCTTGTGTCTAACTGGAATCTCCCCAGGATTACTTGTACCAATTACCCCTCAGCTCTTTGAAGGGAGTCTCCACCTTCTTAGTACATGAACCTTCTTTTTTCAAGGCTGAACAAACCCAGTTCTCTCAGCCTTTCCTCATATGGCAGGCTTCCCTGTCTTTATGGCCTTATCCAAGCCATCCACAACTCTTTAATACAGTGGGGACCAAAACTCAACAGTGTTCCAGGTGTGGTCTGACAAGCACTTCAGTTTTGACAATAGTTACCTACTCCCTGCTCTCAACTCCACCCTGATGTGCTTAGAGTCAATTTAGATGACTTCATTAGCAGATCCTTACACGGCACTTTCATCAAAAGACTTTTCAATACTGCCTAAATAACAACCACGTGTGCTTGGTTTGGCAATTTGGACAATTCCTGTGAGTAGGACAGGAGGCTTCCACTCCTCTTCCTGGATGTTTAGTTTCACACTCCACTGGGAGAACAGCTGATGTGCTTCTGTTTGGCTTCATAGGGATGTAAAGAAGACTCAGCCAGAGTCAGGCCTTCAGCTCCTTCTCTCTGCTGCTTTGCTTGCTCAGTTGACAGAACACATCTAGATGTCTGTTTCATAACTCAGATCCAGTGAAATGCACTGTGATGCAAAATTTCCAGGCCAATCCATAACATTTGTCTGTAAAATGGGCTTTAAATATCATCATCCAAGCCTTTCCCCTTCCTTTTAAAAGTATACCTATATTCAAGTAAAATTTCTAATAACTACATTGTCTGCTTCCCTTGGAAATCTTTGTCAGCCTTGTCTGATCCTAATTTTTAATGGAAATTCACTGAAAACAATCAATTCTTCTCTTAGATGTCTCAGATTTTGGAGTATTTTACTGGATGTGAATAGGTTTTTGGGCAGACCACGCCCTCAGTATCTGTGAAATAATGAGATTCTTTTGTGCTAAAGCGAGTTAAGAGAAATATTTTTGTGTCTCCATAGTCTCTTGATTCTCCTTTTCTATTTATGTATTGCTGGTTAAAGAGCTTAAGTAATGAGAAGTGTTCTGAAACTTTGTTATCCTCCTTGCTTCTCCAGCTTTGGCTGTCCAAACTCCTCTCATTTCTTCTGTAACATCACAATCCTAACTTTATATCTTGCTTTCCCATTATTCTAATTTGTATCTATTACCACCACTTTAAATAGATTTTTACTTCTTTGGACTTTCCATGATGAGCTGCTTATGACTTCCATCTTTGCAATAAATTATAATTTCCCTTCCTGAAAACATTCCATGGATTACATATCACATTCTGAAGGGAGGTGAACCTTAGCTATGATCACTGCTGAACTGTTCTTATTCTCTCACAGTCCTTCCAGTGTTTGATTAAGGGCTCAGTCCAAGATCACTCTCAACTTTCCACTTTTAGGCGCTTCACTGTAGTTCCTGCAAAAATCAGCTGGTGATGAACCAAATTTTAGTTTCCTAAACCATGCTCTCATGAGACATTTGGTCAATTGTTCCCATCTTCTCCTGCTCCACTAACCCAAATACTTTGCTTTAATCTGTTTTCTGATCTACAGATGCCAGATGCCTTTCAAATTCTTTGGTCTTTAAACAAATACAACTTTTCTAATATCTCATATCAGCTGCAAAATGGAAATGACATGGAAATATGAGTGGGGTTATGCCATTGTTCTCATAAGTCCTTGTTACAAAAACATTCACATAGATATAGATTCAGAACTGTTTTAAGTGATCATAATAGTTCAGTTCTGCCAGGTGTTTAAATCTGACATGTACAAAGACACCGAGGCACATAGGACTGCGTGCCTAGATGCCAAAACGGTGGAAGAAGAGCTGTAAGTCTTGTTAAGGTTATGCTGAAAGTTCTGACCCAAGTAGTTTGATGCTTATTTGTATTAGGCTTTGCTCTGCTTCTGTCAAACACATCTACAACACCAGAAGAGCAGATATCTGTGTTCTTGCTCTGGCACTTAGGATTCTGATTCTAACAGATTTTGCACAAGGATTCAGAGATTCCTGGTTCATAAACCTGAATTTTTCATTTTTCTGAACTATGGCAGTGAGCAGCATTATATTGTGTTTAGGGGCATGTTCCCAGCTTGTATAGAACAGTGCTCTTGGCTTTTTCTGAACTCTGAGCTGACCTCAAATTGGGATTGAAGTGCTGCTGGCTGTACCATATTTAGGTGTCATTGTTCCATTATATCCTGGTGCTGTGTGAGGTATGGCTCCTGACTTCTGCACATCAGGAGCCACTCTTCAGGAATGCTTGATGTACTAAATACAGTACTGCAGGTGGGAAGGGATCTCTGGAAGTTATCTAATCCAACCTCTTGCTGAAGGCTCAACTGATGTAAAGGTTGCATCATGTTCCACTTGGCACTCTGTAGTTGAGTTTTGAGAGAAATATAGGTGTATGGAAATTGCACAGTCTTTTTGGGCATCTGTTCTGTCCTGGTTATCTCATGAAAGTCCACTAATTCCAGCTCCACACTCCTCCCATGGCTGTGGATGTGCACCACAAACTGCACTGTGGGAGTTGAGGAGAGGTAGCTCAAAGTAGATGTAGTGTAATCGTGAGATCTCTAATCAGCTGCAGGTGTGGTCACCTCCATCTGTGATATGAGAATTCCCTATCTCTGTCTTTACTTCATAAAACAATTAATACATTAAACCTAGGAAGCCATGAGACCATTCCCCAGTCACAAGGCCTTTGTTAATTGACAGTTAATCTATCTTTGTGTAGACCTTAGTGACATTATTCAAATTAGAGGTAGAAGGTGTCTGATTTTACACTAAATGCTTGATCTGAGCCCCCTAAGATACTATGTGGAGTTTTATTAACCTGGTGAACAAAAGAGGCCTATGGATGGTTTAGAGATGCAAGAAAGCAGACATTTGCTTTTCTCTTCCTTCTTCCTTTGCTGCTGACTTTCAGGCTTCCTATGATGTACCCATGTGAGTGGGTAACTCTCCTGGTGCCTCTCCATACTGGAAATGATGATGGAAATGATGCCCTGTGGGATGTGTGGGACACCATGTGGAGGGAACACCCATGTGTGCAGGCCTGATCCAAAAACTACTGAAGTCACAGAGGGTTTCCTATTTTCCTTCGTTACAACTTAAGCTGGGCAGTTCTCCAGGCAGTCACTTTTGTTTGGCTTGCCAGTGGTAAATTTTCAAAACATTGTTTATTTTATTCACCTTTGCTTTGTCTGTTTGGCACCCATCCTAATCCTCTTATTTCTGAAAAGTAATCGGCAAGTACAATATTTTGAGGCATAGGAAGAAGCTTTGAGCTGTTTGTTCTCTTACTAAAACAAATGACACAATGGAAAAATAACATCGGGACATGAAAGGGAAGGAGGGGAGGAGGAGAGGAAGGCGTCAGTAGGCGAGGGCAGAGGGAAGAGTCCTTGGAGAGGCTGATGGGGTTTTGTGGGAAGTGGGAGGGCGTGATGCCCGCCTGCTCCTTGCTCCCTTCTGCGAGCAGGGGCTTGCTCAGCTCCCGGTGTTCTCTGCCCTCTTGGTTCAGGATGTTTTCTGTCTTCTCTATATTTCAAAGCTTTATGGTAAATAATCAATTCAAACCAGCACCCAGTCTCTCCTTCTGTAATTCTGAAAACCCATTAAATTATATTGTTGGGGGAAAACAATAGTTGTGCTAATCATGCTCTGTGCATGTGCATCTTAATTTCCCCAGAGACCTGAATATGAATTTTTACTAACATGTTAATTTTGTGTGTTAATCAGTAGCTGTAGGCCGAATGAATGGATTGACTATGTAAAACTGTTTGATATTGAAACAACTCCTTTTGACCCCCTCAAATTGGCTTCATTCCACCGAAGACGGTTAAAGTTAATTAAGCACTCAATAGGTTTATGGTGTTTAAATTAAAATATATCACTACTCATTGTGTAGTCATCAAGCGGAGACGGCGCTTCCCCTCACGCCCCCGCCCCCTCCGCGCCCGCTCCGCGCCCCGCGCACGGGGGCGCCGCCAGGGGGCGCTGTGCCGCCGC